>CM070013.1:41539805-41774805 GCA_036247105.1 Cirrhinus mrigala
CCTTTTTTTGGCCACATTTTGAGAAAGCAAACAACACTGCATCAATTTTTTGGTTTTTTAAGTTATATTTATGGGGCTTTTTGCCTTTATTTGATAGGGCAGTTGAGAGCAGCCAGGAAAGTATTGGGTGAAGAGAGGGGGGGCAGGACTGGCAAAGAGATGGGAATCGAACTCGGGTCGCCGGCAGCACAGTTGCGCTAAACGTCGGTACACTAACCACTGGGCTATCAGTGCTGACATGTTGCGTTATTTTAATATCTATTCTGATTGGTCAGTTCTGAGAGGAGCCCTTATGCTGTCAGCAACATGAAAGAAAAAGAAACTAGGCCTATATTTTTAGCTTTACTGTTACATTGTATTTTGTAACAACAAAAACTACATTTTTGTGGAAACTCAGCCTAAGGTTATAAATGACCACTTTAGACCATATGACAGAAAGATGTGGCAAAAGCAGTCAAGTTGCTTGTAATGTGCACAAAGCCTCCACCCCGACACTCAATCTATAACCCTTTCAAGACTGATCTTTTTTCCTGTGATGAAAAGCCTGTTGCATGTGTAGTCTTCTACAGATCAGTTATGATGACTGAATTATCATACAGAACACTAAGAATTACTCAGTGTGCAGCCTACATACATAGTCTAAGACTACTATCAGGAAGATAAGACTACCGCAACTTAAGTTTACTTAACTTGCAATACACAGTCCCTTTACACCAGGGGTGGGGAACCTTGATCCTGGAGGGCCGGTGTCCCTGCAGAGTTTAGCTCCAACCCTGAAAAAAAAAAAAACAACTACCAACCTGCATCCTGAAGACCTTGATTATCTTGTTCAGGTGTGCTTGATTAGGGTTGGAGCTTAACTCTGCAGGGACACCAACCCTCGAGGATCAATGTTCCCCACCCCTGCTTTACACATATCATACATATAAAGATGGTGCTGGAAATGATGAAAACCACTAGGGGGCTGTAGTGAGGGATGGTAATCTGATCAAGCTAAGTAAACTTTAAACTTAATTTTTTATGTAAGAGATTTAATACAGTAAGTGCAAATAAAAAATACTGTGGAAAAATAATAAACATTTACTGCATAAGTACTGTAAAGAGTATACTTTCATTTGAGCCTTAGGAAGCCTAATGTGAATGCTGGGTTAGGCCCAAAGCACATTACTGAATGAGTGTAACATCATATGTAGCATCTGGACCAATCAGACATACAGTTATTTGTTACATTTAACAAATAGTCTTTAAACCCAACAAGCCAGCTATACGCTGGAGCTCTGGAGACAACCCCCCAAAGCAACTAACACCCCAAAAGGGCTCAGTTGCCAGGACGACCATCGGATAAGGCGTTTTTTTTGCTCGATGGAATGCGAGCAGAACACACTACATTTGCCTATAGAAATGGACTCTTTCCCATTCAATCACTTGTCTGTTGTATTTGTATTTGTCTTTCTACTGTTTTATGCATGCGTTACGATAGATGACTAGCCGTATAACCCACTTATGCTTTGTTTGGTCTCTTTGAATTTGTATTTTGATCATCTAAATGATGGTGTATATTATATGTTGATACCTCTGCAACATATCAGTGTTTTAAAAATCCTTAGTAGTTTTTGCACTAACACCCAAGCGAATTACATATGCAAAAATGTTCACAGACAAAGAGTCGTAAACTTTCCCTCCAAAGGTGAAAGTTACCATTGGTTCTTGGACCTTCTGGAGGCTGCGCCTCCAGAGACTTTAAATGCTTCTCTTGTCTCTCTTACCCTCCTCTCTTCACTCTTTGCGCCCTCTTCTTCCGATTGCTGCCCATGTGGAGGAACCCACCGGGAGCCTGAGCTGGCACAGGGTGTGCCTGGTGGGCCCGACAGGCCCCAACATTTAGAGCTGTGGCTCTCGACCACAAAGAGCCAGACACTTTCACTCAACCCTGGAATTCATCCTCACGAAATGTCCTCGAACAGACATTTCTCTCTTCCGCGTTTTTTAGCTTTCTTAACCTGTCTCACATGAGTTCTTTCAGAACCTAAGAGGATGAGGAGGATGAGCTAGAACTCGTCGGGACTCTAAGCTGTGCCAGGCATTGCGGCCTTGTATTTCCATTCCCCAAAGACCACAAGACTTCAGCTGGGTCCCTCTCAGCTCTTGGTTCTTCTTCAATTTTCACATGGGAAGAAACTCCCAGTCACCATCAAGTCAAAACATCTTTGGAGTTCATCACTCTTTGGACCCGGAAGAACGTGATCACGATTCCAAAACCACCACTGCTCCAAACCATCGAGGCTTTCACCCGAGACTGCATTCGGACACTTGTTCATCGACCAAGGCAATGCAAGTATTGTACATTTACCTAAACAAAACAGAGGTTTAGTACAAGCTGTAGGTTTAGCACTGATGGTTTCACTCAGGTGGTTAACTGACTCTTTTTATAGCTACATTCTCTGGTCTCTCTAACTGCTTCTCACTGACCCTTCCCCCATCTATGAATGATTTCATGTTTGTTTGTTTAGATTAGTTATGTGTTAGTCCTTCGTTAATAAACTCTTGTGGACAAATTACATGAGTTTTGATTTGATTCTGATTCTGCCTTGCAAATTAATGTCCTTTTATGATTCTGATTCGAGCTACATGCTCTAATGCAACAGTACTTTAAGAAAGTTATTTTCTGTGGCCAAGAAAATATCATTTCTTAGAGTTGATATAAAAATTATACTGAATGTTCGCTGGATGAACAGATTAGCTGATGGAAAATTAATTCTGCTACAGTTACTACTGGCAGCTGATATAAATAATTGTAATTAATCATAATTAATTGTAATTATTTATATACATTTTCCCTTTTGAGCTAAATTCACGACACATATGTGCAGCAGACTCACAATCTGGTCCAGAAGGTAAACAGAAGAGGGATTTTCACACCTCAGATAGTTAAAGGGGCCATTGGATGCCCATTTTCCACAAGTTGATATGATTCTTTAGGGTCTTAGTGAAAAGTCTATAATATACTTTGTTAAAAATTCTCAATGGTTGTGTGAAACAACACCCTTTTTACCTTGTCAAAATGAGCTCTGCAAAAATCATCCCATTCTGAAGGATTGTTCCTTTAAATGCAAATGTAATATTGCTCTGCTCACCCCGCACCTCTCTTCGCTCTGTGGACTGACGAGCCTGTTTACTTTAGCAGCATTTAGCCGCTAAACTTGCTAACTAGCACGTTATTAGGAAAGGCGATCGCAAAGATTCATAAAAAAAAAAAATACTCACGCCTGCTATAAGTGAAGCTAGATCACGAATGATTTGCGCGAACATAGACGGATATATGTAGATCGGGAGGCGCATTCCCTTCACAAACAAACGTAATCCACTGCATCTTCAGCGGCTCAGATGTCGGGAGTAAACGACGCCACAACGTTAAAAAAGGGGATATTATTTTTGCAGATTAATGAAAAACCACTGCATAGTTTTTTATCATTATAGGGTAGATGTGTACATACACTGCCAAGACACATTAATGTTCAAAAAGCATGAAAAAGTGAACTTTGCATCCGATGACCCCTTTAACTCTGGGTTATTACTGTACATTTCAGTGTGAAATTGCATTGTGAAAAAAAATGCAATACAAAAAATGCATTACAGGATGAATATATAAGAGAAGCAAATGCAAATACAGTAGATATCCACATATATGTCTAAATAACTACATCATAAAAAGAAACACCTCGCTCCCTTCCAAATGTGCAATAATAGCCTACTACACATTCAAAAATGTATCTCTATTTTACCTCATCATTTATGTATACTGTTCATGTATTCATACAATGTCACAATTATACATGCAGAGGTATTTATTCACAAGAACACATGTATACATTTAGCTGTACTATTCAAGATACTTTAAGATGTCACATTATTAATTAGTTATTAATTAATACATTTTTATTTACTATTCTAATTTACTCAGAAAATAGCAAACATTTTCAGAGCACTGAAATATGATATATGAAGTATATGTGACCCTGGATCACAGAAACAAGTCATAAGAGTCAATTTTTCAAAATTGAGAGTTATACATCATCTGAAACCTGAATAAATAAGCTTTCTGTTGATGTATGGTTTGTTAGGACAATAGGACAATATTTGGTCGCGATTTAAAAATCTGGAATCAGAGGGTGCAAAAAAATCAAAATATTAAGAAAATTGCCTTTAAAGTTGTCCAAATAAAGTTCTTAATGTATATTACTAATCAAAAATTAAGTTTTCATATATTTAGAGTAGGAATTTTACAAAATATCTTTCCTAATGATTTTTGCCATAAAAGAAAAATCACAAATTTTGACCCATACAGTGTCTTTTTGGCTATTGCTACAAATATACTCCAGTGACTTAAGATTGGTTTTGTGGTCCAGGGTCACATATATACATTTTTTGTATCACAACTATCAGATGGGTCTGACCCTGACTGGCCTTTTCATTGGTAGATCTACCATAGTTCCTGTCACAAAAGCCACTCCTCCTCCATAAATATTTGATATCACATTTATTTCCTCTTCAGTTCTGGTTTGACTCAGTGCAGAAATGTTACAAATTTCAGCTGCAGCTTTATTGCTCTTTGGTACAGGTAAGAATTATTTTCTACTTTGAACTACAATACTATGATAAGATACACATAATACATTTAGAATGAGGTGTTTTTTGAACTGGGGAAACATATTTTAATGTAATGATATTGTTTTGGGGTGTGTGGGGTGTACTTTTTTCAGGTTTTCTCCCAGTTATGTTTTCGATAGCACATACACAGGTTCATCCAGGACAAAGTGTCACTATGTTGTGTTCACACAATATCCATGTTCTTGGAGATCTGTACTGGTTCAAACAAACAGACGGTGCTGTACCCATTACTATTGTGCGTATGTCCTTCATAGAAAGTCAGAAGGTAGACCAAAAATATTTCAATGACTTTACAAAAGACCACCTGGTCGCATATCACTTTAACAAAAGCACCAACCTAACAATTAAAAATGCGAGCATTTCTGATTCTGGCTTCTACTTTTGTGGAACTGCGGGAGATCACATGAAATTTGGTGATGGAACCAGGCTTGAAGTGAAAGGTAATATTTTCAACCCTGTCTGACTATACTGTCATGTTTATAATGTTTAGAGCTTTATGCTTTTTTGTCTCCCTAGTAGTAAACAACTCATACTGGTCAACTGTTTTAAAACATTTAGAAAAGAATATCACATCAGAGAAAAATTGTACAAAAACCTCAGAAAAGGGTATGTTTGTTATATTGTTTATTTATAAGTTTACATCTAAAATATACTATATATACTGTGTTCTTTGTGGTGTTAAACGTTTCATTGAAATTGTGTTTTCATTTTTACAGATCGTGAGAAATCACTCATGTCTACTGAGGAGTGTTCTAGAAACATCTATTTCATACTGACCCTCCTATTCGGTGGAATAATTTTTTTACCTATTTTATTCCTCTCATTTTGGCGATCATCAAAAAAAGAAAACAGAAGCATAAAAAAGGTAAATTCTTTGCATATGGTTAAACAGGTCAAGTTAATTACAAATGTGAAATGAATATTAAAAAAATAAATAAATAAAAAAAATTGGCTTTGGTAAACATATTTTAATTTCCTCACTACTGATTATCTTTTTTCTGCTCTGTGCCAGTCATTGAATGTCAAGCACAACAGTAGGGTAACAAGGTAAACCTTTAATTTTTTACCAAATCACAACATAGAAATAAAAACAAGCAAAACTATGTGTCTTTGTTTTGCTGCTTACTGAACTCACTGTTATTGTGCCCTTGAGTGGAATACAATTTTTTTTGTTGTTTGTTCATTTTTATAATTAACAAAATGACATTAAGACAAGCTTTTGTATTTGCTACGTTGAAAAGCATAAGGGTTTTGTTTTTTATTTATTTATTTGTTTGTTTGTTTTAACATGTGTTGCTTTAGAAAACAAATCTTTCAGTGACCTCTCATGTGACGGCCTGCATCCGAATATTGACAGACGTATTACTGCTTTTTTGCAGGAAAACGATTCAGTAGAATATGCTGCTGTGTATTTCTCAAACAAGAGACCAAAAAAAGCAGGAAGACATTGAGGATGCAATTGTTGTGTACACTGAAACTACATGAAACATAAAACTTACTCAAGCTTATTATTTGTTCATGAACTATGGTTTATTTTTAACACCTGAATAACTGAACTGTTTTACTTAAGAAATGTGATTACTAAGGTGATCCAGAGTGTTTTCTCTCTCTCTCTCTCTCTCTCTCTCTAATTTTACTGCATTCACACATAAATGTAGTAAAATTTCATTGCAATTTATTTCCCCCAATATTAAAAACAAACAATTCTGTACCTATTGCCATTGTACACATGATGATAAGCTACTGGCTTAAGGAACTACACAAACATTATTTAAATTATTTTCAACCATCAATACACCTCCCTAAGAATTTTAAATGTGGATATTTCTGATTCTAGAAATCAGCTTACCTTTCATTTAGAGCCATTTCTATATGATGAGGATATAACCAGGCCCTTTCTCAAGAGGCAGAGGCTGTGAGTGATATCATTTCCTATACAGACTCTGACAGGAAGAAGCTGTTCAGTGTAGAATGAGACATGCTGAGGGGAACTTGAGCGGACCAGATTACAAAGCTGCAAATACACATTAAAAACAGTTGTATTATTATAGTTGTTATAATCATATCGATATAATTATGCACACATTTGATGACAATTTTGTACTATATGAGAAGTATAGCTAATGATCATCATGAATGTTTATATTACTCATGACAATTTATTAGCAGACAAATTATATTAAAACAAAATTAAATCTAATTAAATGATGCTCTATAAAAAAATAAAAAAAAAAAAGCAAAAAGGTTTTCTTAAAATCTGTGCCTGTGTGTGTACCTATTTACATAGTTTTACTGTTTTTCACCTGCCAGACTGACCCTCACAGCTCAACTCTCACAGCCCTCACTGCGCCTCAACCACACAAACATCATCACACTACGTGCCTTTCACACATCTTTCCACAACCACAGACAAAATGCCCCTTGTTTTTAGGTGAGGTGACAAGTCACAGATGACAGTAATAATAATAATAATAATAATAATAATAATAATAATAATAATAATAATGAAATACAGTTGAAAATTTGATTGAAAATATATTTTTTTTATGTTGTTCTGAAATGAAAATTGCCAGTATTTCTTATTTATGTAGTATACTGCTGTTAGGTGTTATTAAATACTGAACATTTATGGAATGTTACAAACAGATATTCTGATAAAATGTATAATGAATTTGATGTTAAGAGGACAAATGACAACAGAAGACAGATGTCATTTAAAAAAAAGTCTCTGAAATTGATTGTATTATAAATGTGTATAAATTAACACCTGATGTTGATGGCAATAATAATAATAAAAAAAATAAAATAAAATTGAATTCAGCCTAAATTCAAGACCACAATGTTTGTTTTTCAAAATGATTTCTGCTGGCTTTCAGAGCACATTATTCTTGTATGCTGCAGTTGCATTCTCATGACTGGCTGTCTTTAATGCAACTTTGAAAAGCACCATTTCCCAGGTCAGGCTCATTAATAAAATTAAAACTCGAATTGGATGTGTCACTTATCTTGGTCCCACCTTAAGCCTAAAACAAACAATATTTCTTTTAATGCATAATGAATTGTTTACCACTGTGCTCCACTGAAACTCCTTTAATTCTATGCAAGCACTATTATTTAACTATAAATATACTACTATGTTTTATTTTCAGTATTGTGACAGTTCCAGAAAGAGACTTTTGCCGCTAAAATACGCAAGACAATAATGTAAGAGAATGAATTTGATGCACAGCACTCGGGTTGCGGTCAGCTTTTGTTTCTGAAAATAACACAATAAACAAGCGGCCGTGAGCGTGCTTAGGTCTCTGTGGGTAAAAGTTTCCATACGTCATATTATTGCAGTGAAACCCAAGCATCAAAGTGAAGTGCAGACAGCTGTGATCTGGCTATGTTTAGAGCTACTCCTCCAGCATTATCACAAATAGTAAATTATTCAACATTCTTTTTAATTTACCGAATCACCAGGTAACATGGCACATTATTCTGCTGGAAGAAGCCATCACAAGATGTGGTCATAAATGGATGGAGAAGTTCAGCAACAATACTCAGGTAGGCCGTGGCATTTAACCAATGCTCAATTGGTACTAAAGTGTCCAAAGCGTGCCAAGAAAATATTCCCTGCAGCATTACACCAAATTAATCTGTGCTTTCAATTTGTTTAGGTCAAATTCTGTCCCTACTATCTGAATGTCGCAGCAGAAATCAAGACTCATCACACCAGGCAACCTTTTTCCAATCTTGTATTGTCCAATTTTGGAGAGTCTCTGCAAATTGACCCTTAGTTTCATGTTCTTAGCTGACAGGAATGGCACCAGGTATCAGAGGTTGCGTTAACTGAAAATTCTCTGTCATTGACAGAAATTTTTTTTTTTTTTTTTTTTTTTTTTAAATCAGTGACAGAAAAATCTGAAGGTCGTCCATCATTTTGACGGACTGCACTGAGGGTGATCTGTTGTAAAATTGTAGCTGCAATTCCCACCCCTGTCCAGTTGGTGGTGAGTGCACTCAAATGTAGCAGCAGAGCGCTGGATCCAGAACAAAAACGCAACTGTCACGAATGTTTTCCTATGTAATTGATTACGCACAGAGAGTACACAGAAACTACAACAACATATCACGCCACATTAAAGAGCGTCAAAACGGTATTTATTGCTTGAATTTCCTAATGAAATTGACAGAATTTGAAATCTGAGACTTTGTTTTATATCAAAAGTAACACAAAGCCAAGCATATTGCTATTTTTTGGAAGGAACATGCACTATGCACTGTTTATTCATCAACTGAAAACAGCACAGACCAAAAGATCGATTATAATTTAAGAATATATTTTGGTTCATTAAAATGAGAATCTATTAAAATTGAGAAATAGTTTTTTGTTTACCCAGCCCTAGGGTAATAATAGATTATGACGGACTTTTACGACCCTGTCCGTGACGGACAATGTTAATGTCTAGCGCAGGGGTGGCGAACGTCAGTCCTGGAGAGCCGCAGCCCTGCAGAGTTTTGCTTAAACCATAATCAAACACACCTAAACAATAACTAGTCTGAGCTGAAAAAGCTAATCAAGGTCTGAAGGGTTACTAGAAAGCTACAGGCAGGTGAGTTTTAATTAGGGTTGGTCTAACGCAATCTCTGCCCGGTATGGTCTTCCACTGCTGTAGCCCATCTGCTCTGTTGTTTTTCCAATGACTGCACATAGTAAGCACCAGCTCATTAACTGACATGTTTTACAGAATAATATAGTTAGCAGTCATGTTAGAGGACATGCTCCGAGGGTCAAATAATCAATTATGCATCAAACAGCATGCAAAGCGTGTCTAACATTCATGACATTCAAAATGTATGTATGATGTTTTTAAACAATGACTTTTTTTAAACGGGGTCAATCTTGTTTTAGTTAATTAATTTAATTATTTATTTTGTAGCAAAGAAGTAAAGAAAATGAGTGTTCCCAAGAATTAAATATTGCCAGTTGATCATCAGGACACACCAAAAACAGATTCGCAGAGGGTCCAATAATGACAATAAGAAAAAAAGACAAGCCACATCACATGCTATATGTCTTTGGTTAGAAAGCTTGAATGGAAAAAGACAACAGCCAATCACACTTCATCTAAATCAGAAAGACAAGTCTTGTCTAACCAAAACCCAGACGTTTCAAACCCACATTTCTTACAAACACTCCACAAGATGTTGCCAAATGCACAAAGGGCCTCAACTATGTTTAAACTACTTCTGATATTTTTTCTACCCTTCAGGACAGGTATGTTTGCTATGTAGAGACATGTGCTCTGCAAAGTTAATTCTTACCTTATAATATTTTGGAAACTGTTATTCTCATCTTTTCTGTTGATACTATTTGTATTTTTTTTCCCATGTTCTCAGACTTCAACGCATCTGCTGTTGTAATTCAAAAGAAAGTCCTGGAGACCTTCACTGCACTTCACTTCACTGAAACTATAACTTTAGAGTGCTTGATACCTCAAAACTATGACAACTACTTCTCCTGGTTCAAGCACTCTCTGGGAGAAGCTCCAACATGCATCCTTAGTCTCTATACTGACACTTCAACACCAACGTTTTATGGAGATTTCAAGAATGACAAGAGATTTACAGTTTTAAAGCAAGGAGATATTTTTGCTCTTACCATAAATGATGCAAAGCCATCGGATACTGGAATCTATTACTGCGGTGCCCGTGACTATGATCTTATAACTTTTAGTAGTGGGCTGTTTTTAAACTACAAAGGTAAGCAAATCCAGCAAAGTAGTAATATTGCATGTCCTGAAGAAAAAAAGACTAGGCATCTAAATAATGTAATAGTTATGTAATAATTCTAATTTCAGGAGGGAAAACAAGACAACGTCATATTAATCAGTTTTTATCTGCAATGGACTCGGGTACTTTGGTAAATGAGCATGAGTTTAACCCAGGAGACTCTGTGAATCTTCACTGTTCAGTTCTCACTGAGAAAAGTGTAGGAAATTACAGTGTCTACTGGTTTAGATATGAATCAGGAGATACACATCCAGGAATCATTTACAAGCATGAAAACATAAATGATCAATGTGAGAAGAGCTCTGAGAAAGATTCACATGTACAGTCCTGTGTCTACAATCTCCCCAAGAAGAACCTCGGTTTAACCGATGCTGGGACTTACTACTGCGCTGCGGCCACGTGTGGGGAGATACTGTTTGGGAAGGGAAGTAGGCTTGAAATTGGAGGTGAGAAAAAGATAGGTCAAATCACATTTTAACTGTAGTTTAAATATTTAGAGTTTTTTTTTTTTTTTTTAAATCCTAGAACCAATTTCAGAGTCTGCCTGGACTGACTTAAAGGTTTCAGTTTTGGTAGCAACAAATATTTTGTGGTTGGTGATTATCGCTATCCTTCTATGCAAGAGAGTACAAAAACGACAAGAAACATTTTCCGGTAAGCCATTAATATTTACTGATGATCATATATTGTGTTGATTATTAATGCATTACTGATACCGATTATGAAAAACAAATGAAATCCACCTACATTCAAAAAAAAAAAAAATCTATTATAAAATGACAAATTCTGATTTTATGACTGAAAGAAGTTTGATTATTTTGGAGCACTTACTCAAAAATATACATGCATATTACCATATCAAAAAGTGCAAATATTAGTATTTTATATTTTTTTTAAGTGTACTTTTGCTAAAAAAAAAAAAAAATCTCTGATAATTGCAAGTGAAAAGATTCATATTCTTTACAGAAACCCAGCCATTGCATACAACACCTTTTTTGTCTCCTGCTACTGAGGTAAAATTTAAATAAACTATATTGCTGTGTTTCTTATATTTTCTGTTTAATTTATTTAGTTATGTATAGAGTACTTTGGTGTTGGTTTTAGGGTGCAGCAGAGGAGTTAAGCTATGCAGCAGTACATTTTCATGGAGGAAACACAAACCGACATGAGACTGAAAGAAGCTCATACACACATGTTGTATATTCCACTGCTAGATGCTCTAGTATTAAATAATTCTGTGATATCGCCTGCGATAAGTAATATTGTCCTGTATGTGTTTATTAGTTATATTTGATGTACTCAAGTGCTGTTATGAGTGCAAATAAAAAGAATGCCATTGTCTTACCAAAACATTTCTCTTACTTATATTAATTTAATTCAGAACAAGTATATCAGTTATAAGTTGATAGTCTTATTCTCTCTTATTATTTCACTAAAATATTTCTAATATTATTAATCAGTGAAGCAAAATTGATCCATTGCAATACATACAACAATACAACACTTTTAAGATTAAAGATGATGATACACAAGGCAACGTTTTGAGCAATGTTGCTTGGCCACTTTCCCATTCATAATTGTCAACAATATACTTTAGATCGGTTGTGGGCCCTATGTCTCACCTGGTTGCCCATTGACTGCAAAATTGCCCAAAGTTGCCTGCCAATATTGCTCAAAAAGTTGCCCCATGTATCATCACCTTAAAAGAGATAACATAAAACAGGATCTAAACATCTTCAGTGTTTACTCCTAATAAAAAAAAAAAATCTGACTTTTTAAATCATGGGCACACTTCGAAAGTTTTTTTTTTTTTGAGCCATTCACCTGAACCTAAATAAGCTATATAAGCATGCATGTTAAAACAAAATAATAATAATAATAATAATAATAATAATACATGTCAAATTTAAGCAGTTTAAGCTATCAGTTAAATTAATGTTTAATTATTAAGACTATAACACACTATAAGCCTATCTGAAGCAGCTGAAACAGAATTTCACTGAGTGTGTAGTTTGGCTATTTAACTCCCCCTGGTGTTGAGAATCCAAACTGCAAAGGTGAAGCAGATTTTCTCAAAATGCTGTTCAAGGGCTGCATTGTTTTCAATCCAACGTCATGTATACTAAATGTCAAGTTTGTTCTAGAGGTCCTGAGATCGACTGGGCATGAGACAATAATCTTTGGTGAACCTCTGGTTACTGACATTTGGAGGTCGGTTAAGGACTTTTTAAATAGGCCTAATATTGATCAAAACATAAGTTTATAATAAGATATGATAATAAACTCGCGTACGCGGATAATTTCTTGTTTATATGTCTTGATAATTAGTGACACGTTAAAATCTGGTCAACAACTCAATATAATAAATCAACGGAACAAATCACAATATACAGATGACCATTATAAACATCCGTATATGAATGGACAGCCCCATTCGATCCAACATCTACTCACATTTGCGTAAATTAACTCCATTCTCCATTCCGTCGTTACGCTAAATGTGTATAACGTTAGGTCTATATAACGTGTCGTTCATTTTAGCTAAATTTAAAATTGTTTACCTGTTGCAGTCCCACAAGCAGGTTTGATGACGCACTCTTGTGACACAAAGCTGATTGACTTGAATGAGTAACCCTGAAATTGACTGGTTTTATACAGGCTATGGACAAGACGAATTTATTAGCCTACCTTAGGCCTTTTTCGGCCGCAATTTTTTAGCGGAAGCAAACGACCTTACGTCATTTCAATATCTTTTCTGATTGGTCAGTTCTGAGAGAAGTCTTTACGCTCTCAGCCACATGAAAGAAAAATTAAAATACCCCTACATGCCTTTGTTTAGCTTCATTGTTACATTCCATTTAAACTACATTTTGGAGGAAGTTTAATCTGACTTTGAAGATTTTGTAAGGCCAGTAAGCTAAAATGATAAATTATTATTTTTAAACCTCTTATTTTTGTTGAACTGTTTGTTGTGCCTTCTTTTTGGATTTTATATATACTACAAATAACCAATAAAATGTAAGATAAATATGTTAGGTCAACCTTCTACATTTTAGACCACATGACAGGAAGATGTGGTCAAGTTGCATGTAATGTGCACAAAGCCGCCAACCCAACACTCAATCTATAACCCTTTTAAGATCGATCTTTTGTACCTGTGAAGAAAGGCCTGCTGCATGTGTAGTCTTCTACAGATCAGTTAAGATGACTAAATTATCATACTTCACATGCATTACACTTAACTTGTGTGAGTATGACTTTAAGATTTTTCTTTAATCCTTTGGCAAATTAAGAACTTTCTGGCAGTTTATAAAAACAATAAGGCATGATAGGCTTGATAGGATGTTTTTTGGAAATGGAACAAGACTGATGTTTGAAGAACATTAAAATAGATTGAAATAGACTTACTCCAACTATCTTCTTTTTCTTTAACTAGAAAAAAAAGATAGTTGGAGTAAGTCCATTTCAATCTTTATAGTCTTCAAAAAATACATTAGATAAAGTCTCCAGTATACTGACAAACATATCCTTCAAACACATCCTTTTTTTTTTTTTTGCTTCAACAAAAAGTCGGAATAATTTTAAATTGTTGTGTCACCATAATTTATATTTTATCTTGTGGTAGGGGAACAGTTATTTGTCTTTGTTCTGCCCACACTGGTGCCAATCACTGTGGTGTCAATGTTTCTGAACATCATCCTGTATCTACAAAAAACAGGTAACCTTTAGGTAGGACATTTCAGCCTGCTATATTTTTTAGTATAGACAATTTTTTTATTAAAATCTTATTTTTGTCACTTTTTCAGACACATTCAATTCAATTCAATTCACATTTATTTGTATAGCGCTTTTCACGATAAATATCGTTGCAAAGCAACTTTACACCAAATTGACATTTTTACAATATATCTAGTAGTAGCTTGATGTACATATGGCAGAGATGTGTGGTAAAGATCAATTAATGACGTAATCAAACAGACAAAGAACACTATAAATTAGTAGCAGAATTCGGTAGTGCTGTATGTTGTTTCAGGGTTGGTATCATCTGAAGTCCTCTGAGGGGTTGGCATCATCTCTTCTTAAGTGTTCTGGATCCAGACTGGAGCTTATGAATTCCTAGTTACCACGGGATGTCAATCCCATGGCAGAAACACAGAACAAATAGGAACATAATTAGCGTAGCTGCTGTTCGAACTAAGAAAAGAAAGATTTGTTAAACCAGAGCTAAAAGATTAATAATGAACATTTGATCGGATATAACTGCAGGGAAAGTTTATGAGATGCATTATTTGAATGCTTGGCTAAAAGGATGTGTCTTTAATCTAGATTTAAACAGAGAGAGTGTGTCTGAACCCCGAACGTTATCCGGAAGGCTGTTCCAGAGTTTGGGTGCCAAATGTGAAAAAGCTCTACCTCCTTTAGTGGACTTTGCTATCCTAGGTACTACCAACAGTCCAGAGTTTTGCGACCTTAGGGAGCGTGATGGATTGTAGCGTGGTAGAAGACTAGTTAGGTACGCAGGAGCTAAACCATTAAGTGCCTTATAGGTAAGAAGTACTATTTTATAGCTGATGCGGAACCTAATAGGTAGCCAGTGCAGTGACTTTAAAATTGGGGTAATATGATCATATTTTCTTCACATCAATAAGCCAAAGTCATAAACTTAGTAAAATACAAATGTTTGTTTTAAAAGATGTGGAGACCAAGGTTGTATACACAGCTGTAAAAGATGATTGATTTTGTACTGAATATTTGATAGCTGTTTTTTTTTTTTTATGTTTTAGAATTCTATCCTTTACTCTGATTTAAGTGTGTTTCATTTTTTCCTTTTCCTTTTTTATTTTATTAGATCACATATAATATCAGATTTTGAACGTCAGTTTTTTGTAAGATTACAAAAGTTTGAAACTTGTAACGTTCCAAGTTATATGTATTCACATTTTTGTTAACCTGTATATTGTTGTTTTTCTGACATAAACAATAAAGTGCACCAATAGGGAAGTGTGCTAGGTAACTATTATAAACTTTTTTTTTTTTTTTTTTACATGGACTCTAAATATCAATACACAAAGACTGACTTTTGCTGGCTGGACAAATAAACATTTTAGTTACACTGAATCTCTGCATGCTCCGTCTCTTTCCTTAACTGCCTTTGAAACATTTGGTAGCATCAACAGAGATCTGTAAGGATGATTCTACTACAGAAATATGCATTTACACCCTCACAAAGAGGAAACTCAGCCTTTCAGATGCTGGAACTTACTACTGTGCTGTACTGGTGTGCGGCAAAATACTGTTTGGAAATGGAACTTATCTGGAATTCAGCTCAGTATCTGGTAAAGTGTTAAATCCTATTACTATATGTGTATTCCCTGGTGAAAAAACCAACATATGCTGGTAGGTATGTTTTGATGCTGGGATGCTGGTTAGGTATGTTTTGATGCTGGTTTAAGCTGGTCCTTTGCTGGTTTAAGCTGGTCCTTTGCTGGTTTATGCTGGTCCTTTGCTGGTTTATGCTGGTCCTTGACCACCAACATGGCCATCTTAAACCAGCAAAGGACCAGCTTAAATCAGAACATACCTAACCAGCATATGCTGTTTTTTCACCAGGGTTACAATGTGTTTATTAATACTTAAAATAGTTTCAATGTGTTTATTGATGATGTTTTGATGATCATATTATGAGCATATGGTATACATTTCATCATGTCAGTATAATTTTTATCCAGTTTATTTTTACATAATTTTTATGCAATTATTACGACAAAACATTACAAATAACATAAAACATTATAAATGTTATTTACAGTCCACAACTGTATCATTAAAATATTTTGTATATAACTTTGGTAAGAAAAAAGTAACACCAGTGTATTTTAAATTCAATGTTTTAATCTAAATTATATATAAAAATACTTTTTTTTCTTGCAGATAGAGAGTCGACAAGTCCTTTGTTTCTTATACTGCTCACATCAAACATCACTTCTATGACAATAATGATCTTACTCATGGCTGTGCAATGTAAGGACGAAGGCAGCTCCTCAGGTATAAGATTTTTAGTATTTTATTAATTAGATTTAGTATTTTTTTGAGATGAAGTATTTTATTAATCAGACAAGTTTTATTTGCAAAAAAGAGCTGTGCAAATATTTATACTGTACTTTGTGTCAGTGGACAGATCTCTATCTGAGAGTACTCAGGTAAAATCTCACTATTTTATTAATTAGTTTATTTATTTATAATAAAAACTTTCATGTCATTTTGTGCTATGAAATGTCAGAAGTTTCTTGATCAAACTGAACAACCGTATATTATATTTGTTTCTTGCCCAATTCCTAATATTTTCAGTGTTAAAATTTAAAAATAATGTAAAGTGTAAATGATCAAAAATGGTTATTAGGTTGGATATGCAGATGATATTTCAGCAATAAATCATGGCTCTCTACAACATTTCCCAGCATACTGATGTCTATTCACAGATCAGGTCGGAACCACTGGAAAACCTCAACATGTTTTCTGTACTTGAGTAAACCGATCCAAATGTGTAAATGCCTAAAACATCATGCTCTAAATAGTACAATATACAATCAAATCCAGTGCTGTAATTATAAAACGGTCTGAAAATGGTAATCATTGAGTCTGCATTTATGCTGGTTTAAAAAAAAAAAACAAAAAAACAACTATAGCTAATAAAATATTTTGCCTTTGTCATTTACTCCTTTGCTTGACCCCTGTTTCGGAATTAAAAAAAAATCTTAATCTTATGTAGCCTGCTGTTGTTTTTTTTCTGTTTCTGTCTTTTACTGTTAAGTTCACTTCTGGGTAACCACGAAAGAGATGAAGATGATAATCTGAAATCTCTACCGGTTGAAAAATTTCTACTGGGTTAATCGCTCACTCACGAGTTTGCCCAAACACAAAAAGCAAAATACAACCATGAGGTTAATAACCATACTAAGCTAAAATTGGTGAGCGGTCTACTTGCTGTTGCACTCTTCAAGAAAGGATGCAGTCTACTCCAGCCTTAAATGCCAAATGTCGATGTCAGACATCACTGAAGAAAGCTAAGCTATTTCCTGTCCTTCACATACTGTTTTGAACTGCAGCATGCTGTCGATGACTTTTTTTTTTTTAACGCTTTTCTGGAGGTTGTTAGTGCCTTAATGGGGTGAAGGCAATCGGTATTTGGAGCTGCTGAACCTGGATAGATACTTCACTCGTGCAATATGTACTCCTGCTTTCAGTAAATTTTGCAACATTATTATTCAAATTTCACTTCTACTTCAAAGTTTCTGTTTTAGTAGCTGTTTCAGCTTATAGTCCATTATCAGTATCAACAGATATTATTAAAACTGACCCTAAGCTATATTAAAACTGATATACACTCAAACTAAGCACAACTTGGAATCATTTAAGAATTACTACAATATGTCAAAGCGGAAGGGTTCAGAACATAATAATAATAATGATAATAATAACAACAGCAACATTCCAGGTACTTTCCCTCTTTTATGTCTTGTAATGGAGTCAGAGGCAAATATGCATATATATATATATTTAATAAGCTGTTGAGACCCTTGTACATGCCCACAAGAACCAGAAACTAAGAGAGAAACATCAAAGACAGGATGGAAAAAAAAGAAAGAAAGAAAGAAAGAAAGAAAGATAAAGTATATTATTTTTTGAATTATTGGTAACAAAACTAACCAAGCTTTTTAACAATCTTTTATGACTGTACATGTGCATTGCATTTCAAAATAAAAGTCTGTAGTCACTACTCATTAATACTTTCACAAATTCATTAATTACTTTTACTAAATCATTTCAATCAAAATATGGAAACTAGATTCTTAAGATTTTCAAATTATATATACAGTAGTTTGTCAAGATTACTTTAGGTTTAGAAATAAGTATTGTTATAAATAAGTAATAGCAAACTTTTCACCAGTGGGTTTGAAGTATGGTGTCAAAACGTGTCCTAAAAAAGAAGGTCCTGTACTGGTTAACCAGTAAAGTTTTCCTTTTGGTGGCCTGTCTCTCTCATTCTTCAAAATGAGCACACGCTTAGAAAAGATGCATGCTGTTAATGCAATCATAGTTTTGTGGTAGGCAAACCCAAACCAACCTTCTACTCAAATATATTTTTAAAACATGGCCTTTAATGACTTTTTGTTTACTTTTAAAATTCAGCTTGCTTTACAGCCCAAGCTGATATTGCAACCAAAACCTATGCAAAAAGCCAAAACTGTAGACAGTGACAATACAATTTATTTTCTCAAAATTATTTATTCTTATTGTGTAGTATAAGCAACTATCAGGGAAGAGACTGCAGTCTATAGCAAAGTCCTACTGTCAGAATGATGTCCATTTTCTGAAAGGCTTCGATGATGGACGCCTCAGTGTGACAATGGGTATTGGAAATTATCATCTTAACATTTTCCAAATGACACAAGAGGATGTAGCAGCTTATTATAGTGGATTACGTTCACAGCATTGTATTTCAGTCCTGGAACATTTCTTATGATAACATGTATTCTGTTCCGTTGTCTAAAAAAAAAAATGGAACTGTTATGTTTTTGGAATCTTTTTTAATGAAAATTCTACAGCAACCTGATTTAAAACTGGTTCATCTTGGTGATAACATCACTCTGCAGTGTACAGTTCAGTTTTTGGATAACTGTGCAAACCACAATGTCTACTGGCTCAAGCAAAGGAGAACCCCTGACAAAATTATAGATGGCAACAAAGATGCAAATTTTATAATGGCAGCAACACAAACATGTGTCTATAACTTTATAATGAGGATCCTGACACTCTCTGATACTAGTGCTTACTACTGTGCCATGGATGTAGATGGAGAAATAGTCATTGGTCATGGAAATAAGATATCACTGGCACAGGTAATCTTTAGTGCAATGATTTTATTGTTCATGAATGTTATGGTACTTCAAAAACATAACCATATTCAAAATGTGCTTTGCAGATCAGAACAGCTATTGGCTAGTTTGTTGCTATACTATATTCACTCTCATTAATTAAAAATTGAATGTTCAAAGCTGACAAATCACAATTATACACAATTATACTTTCTATTACATTTTGATCTTCATCATTGTATGTTTATACAATAATATAGTAATGACTTATTTACTGATGAAATATTTATAGTCCTTTTGCATCTTTTAAACACTTGTATTATTCGCAAGTAAAGGTAATGTAATATAATATATGTGACCCTGGACCACAAAACCAGTCATAAGGGTCAATTTTTCGAAATTGAAATTTATACATCTTCTGAAACTGAATAAATAAGCTTTCCATTGATGTATGGTTTGTTAGGATAGGACAATATTTAGCCGAGATACAACTATTTGAATATATGGAATCTGAAGGTGCAAAAAAAATCTAATATTGAGAAAATTGCCTTTAAAGTCGTCCAAATGAAGTTTCTAATAATGCAAATAACTAATTAAAAATGAAGTTTTGATATATTTACAGTAGGAATTTTGCAAAATATCTTCATGGAACATGATCTTTACTTAAAGAAGAAGTCCACTTCCAGAACAACAATTTACAGATAATGTACTCACCCCCTTGTCATCCAAGATATTCATGTCTTTCTTTCTTCAGTCGTAAGAAATTGTGTTTTTTGAGGAAAACATTTCAGGATTTTTCTTCATATAATGGACTGATATGGTGCCCCGAGTTTGAACTTCCAAAATGGAATTTAAATGCGGCTTTAAACGATCCCAAATGCGGTTGTAAAAGATCCCAGCCGAGGAAGTAGGGTCTTACCTATCGAAACAATCGGTTATTTTCATTAAAATAATACAATTTATATAAATAATACAATTTCAGGGAGTTTTACTCTCCCTGAACTATTCTAGCTCAAGGTATGTCGAAAAACGTATTTTCTCCCTCTCCCTAACTTCAAAAATCATTTCAAAATCATCCTATATCGCTGCAGAAGTCTGACCCTGTCTTCCCAAAGTGAACATGCAAAGAAGATCAAACACCCTTAACAAAAAAGGTAAAAAAACGATATAGGACGATTTTGAAGTTTAGGGAAAAAATACGGTCGAGTACGAGTTTTTCAACATACCCTAACTGTCTTGAGCTGGAATACACAGAGTTCAGGGAGAGTTAGACCAGATGAGCGTTTGACATTAAAAAGTATATAAATTGTATTATTTTAATGAAAATAACTTATCGTTTCAATAGATAAGACCCTTCTTCCTCGGCTGGGATCATTTACAACCGCATTTGGGATCGTTTGAAGGCGCATTTAAACTGCATTTTGGAAGTTCAAACTCGGGGCACCATATCAGTTCATTATATGAAGAAAAATCCTGAAATATTTTGCTCAAAAAAACATAATTTCTTTACGACTGAAGAAAGAAAGACATGAACTTCTTGTTATAAATATGTTTCATCTTGAATGACAAGAGGGTGAGTACATTTTTTATAAATTGTTGTTCTGAAAGTGGACTTCTCCTTTAATTTCCTAATGAGTTTTGGCATAAAAGTAAAATTTTCACCCATACAATGTATTTTTGGCTATTGCTACAAATATACCCCAGCAACTTAAGACTGGTTTTGTGGTCCAGGGTCACATAAATATTCTTATGGTTATTTCTACTTCCTCTAATAGGTTTCGCTTGGATGCACACTAAATCAGATGCCCACATCCCAGAAAACTCACCAAATTTGTTGGTTATGAGAATGTTTCTGCACAATACAGTACCACGATATAGAGGTTCAACCTGTTCTGGTCTTAAATACCCTTGTTATTTGTGTTATTAGTGTGTGTGTGTGTGTGCATTTTTCTAATAGAAAACTGTATTGTCAAACATGTTTAATCATTGGTTTAATGCATTAAAATGTGTTTGTGTCCCGAAGCACATTTATCCAATCCCCACTCTGTTATGGAATAAATATATGAATTAAGAACATTTTAATCTCTGTAAAATGTGTATGCATTTCTCATTTCTTCACAATTCAGACATTTAGCCTAATTTGCAAGACATGAGTTTGAAAAAAGTAAATGCCAGGGTATAGTCTTGTACTGCTCATATGAACCAGAAACAAACAGTTTAACCAGGACAGTTTATTTCTAATAAGGAGACAAAAGTTAAAAGGTCCAGATTATGTCTTTGCTTATCATTCCACATCATACATGAATTTGAAGTGATATGTTACATTTTACAGATGTTCAGAAGCTGAATTTCTTAACAGACCTGGTTTTCCTTCTGGTCGGGATCGTCTATCTCGGAGAGCAATGGCAGATGGAGAAAAGCCATCTTTTGACATTCTTTTTGAATTCATGCAGTACCAAAAAGTAATTGTGACAACAGTAATTAAAAGAAGGAATGTTCTAACAATAGAAAGAATTACAAAAGTTATCATCTGTTCTGCTGAACCAGCACCTGAAATAGACAAAATTGTGGATATAATGTTAACACACCGTAAAAGTGTTTGAGTCATTATTTATTAGTATTTTTTGTCTTTTTAATCTACTTTTTTACCAATTAATTCTTGAAAAGCATACCTATAATATCCAGTTTGGTGTCATTCCAAAACAGAATCTCTCCACATGCAGCAACAGTACAGTTGAAAGTCCCAGAAACAGAAAGTTCTTTCTTAAAGAAGCTGTAGACGCATCTACGTGCTCTAAAACCAGCTTCAGAGCTCCACTCACACTGACCAATACTTGTTCCATGTGCGCCAATGAATCTTGGGGGAGATTCTTCTGATTCCTGTATGATCCAGTACACACTGTTGTTTCCCACACAGTTCTGATTTAAAACTGTGCAGGTAAGACTCACTGAATCTCCATGATGTGATGGAATTATAGCATGTTGTTTTATAAAATTGCTACTTTTCACCCCTGTGTAGAAATGTTATTATTGAGTGAGTTTTATGCATGTTATGGACACTGCATTCAAATATTTGCATTTAGGTATAAGAGCCTTACTGCCACTACACACTCTTAAATATAAAGGTTCTTTATTGGCAGTGATGGTTCCATGAAGTACTTTTAACATCTTTGGAACCTTTGGTTCTTTATAGATTTCTTCAGATTATTTACATTAAGGTTTGTTATGTTAGAAACCAAAATAGTAATTCTATTGCATTGCTGCCAAAACACCCTTGTAAAAAGCTCAATATTATACCTCAGATGTTATAAACAACCATAAATTACTCAAAATTATAATTACCTTCAACTATCAACTCTGTCCCTCCGACAAACTCCATTACATTGGAATAAGCGCTTCCACAGAAGTATGTTGCAGAGTCTGAGAGCTGTATATTTCTTATCATCAAACGATGCAAACCATTGTCATTCAGCACAGAGAAGCGTGAATTATTCTGGAAATTATGGTAAAAATGAGCCTTGCTGTCATACTTGTAAATGGTGGAAATGAGCATGGGATTCTTTCCAAGTTCATGCTTGTACCATGAGAAGTGCATGGCCATTTGGCTCTGGTAAGAGCAAGACATATTAATGGTTTCTCCCAGTTTGACAAACACAGGTGGATTATTAAGGCACGATGCAGTAAGGCCTAAATAAAAATATTAAAAGTAACGAGCAAAAATTGATTAGCTTTAATGTGAATACAGTTTAGTTCTGAAACAAATACAGTTCAACTCACCGATTAGAAAGAGAAGTAAAAATCCAAAGTTTACCATATCTGAATGGATTTATCCTAAATTAGTAAGGAACAGGTGAGCAATGACAAAACGAACATCACCAGAGATGCAATGAATGATGTGAGCAACCAGTAGGATGTGTTTATATGTCAAAAAGTGCTGTGCCAGATTTTTTTTCCTATGGTCTATTTCTTTCTGAGATTATTTCATTATCGACTTTCAATTCCTCAGACAAATAATTGCACAAGTAACGTCAATAGCCACCATCAATAAATACCTTTATATATGCAATTTTTAAAAGAAGTACGTTTAGAAATAATTATTTCTAAAACAAAGACATGAAGGCAGTGTGCTAGTTGTGGTTTTCTGCTGGGCATGTGGTAACTTGACCTTCTTAAGTTCCAAGCAATTGTTTCTTGGCTGCATGCATAGCAGATGAAGGGAAATCAACATGTGATCACAAAACTGTGCTGTCATCAAAACTGCACTTTGTTTTAGTGAAGACAGTAGGCAGTGTAAATGTGTCAAACATCTCTCTCGTCAGATGAGCCTAATATTAATCAAGAACCTTTTTAATAGGCTACATTAAAAACATTAACAAAGCATGGAGTGAACTCAAATCTGTGATGACCACAACAAATTCACAATGACGTGCTCTTGACCTACAGCCTTGTGGCTTCACAGGCACACATCACATCAGCTTCATAGTACAAACTGTGAAATGCCATTTAATATGATAGTTTGGAAGGTCTACATGTCCTATAAAGTTTTAAACTACTTCATATCTGTTCTGAGGCCAACATATTTCTAAATTAATGATTTTTCTCTTGCATTTTTTTTAGATTCTAAATAAATGTATTAAAAATAAGCTAAACAATGACAGACAAATGTTTTTTTTCCCCCATGAATGCACACATCACCAGTGTTGCACAAAACCCTTTAAGAGAAGTAAACATGAAATTAAGAAAACCATTATATAATTATAACAAAGGTTTTTTGCTACTGGACACAGGCCTTTAACACTATCCCCCATCAGACATACAAATCACACAAATGTTGGTCCTTTAGTGGTGCAAATCATTCTGCATGTTTTATAAAAAGAATTATGCATTAGCTTTTGTGATTTCAAGATATCATGGTATTATCATCTAATCTAGGCCCACACACCATCCAGCCAAGTGTTTTTGCAGACAAAAGGAGGAGGTCGGCTATAATTTTGAAAACCACTAGAGGGCTGTAGTGAGGGATGGTAATTACTCAAATGTTGACTTTAAACTGCATATGATAAGGGTTTAATATGGTGCAAAGTAATAAGCATGTACTGCTATGCTTGCTAATACATTTGACTTGCAAAGTGTTTTTTCTATTGTACAAGCTAGGCCCAATGTACAATATTAAGTGTAACATCATATATAGTCCAGAAGATGTGCAACCTGTTTCAGAAGGTGTCTACAAGTAAATGTGTAAAACTCTCAATTAAAATATAAATAATGTGCTTAAAATATAACAGATTGCCAAGCACTTATTGTAGATTATAATATGCATGTCTAAATAAATATATACCAGAGAGGTAAGGTACTTACAAGAAATATATACAAATGTAGTTGTACTAACTTCATTAATATATTATTAATATGACTAAGGTATAATATATGACATTTAGTTAATGCTTCCATTTGCTGATGTAATTCACTTAGAAAGTAGCAAACAAGGCCGTCATCAGAACGTACTTTGCATTTGATCATCCTCTCTGCAGAGAGCTTTTTTTTTGGTACTGCAGCTATATCACATGTGTCTGACCCTGACTGGCCTTAACATTGATAGGTCTACTATAGTTTGGCTGTGACAAAAGCCACTCCTCCTTATATATAAAACATTGATATCACCCACTTTATTTCCTCTTCAGATCTGTTTTGACTCAGTGCAGAAATGTTACATATTTCAGCTGCAGCTTTATTGCTCTTTGGGACAGGTAAGAATTATTTTCTACTGTGAACTACAATACTATGATAAGATAGCGGAGTACATTTAAAAAGAAGCGATTAATTAAATAGGGAGACACATATTTTAATTCAATGGTGTGATTTGTTTTTAATTTTCTTGTTTAATGGCTTTCAGGTTTTCTTCAAGTTTTGCTTTCGATAGCAAATATACAGGCTCAGCCTGGACAAACTGTCACTATGTGGTGTTCACACAATATCCATGTTTCTGGAAATCTGTACTGGTTCAAACAAACAGACGAGACTGTACCCATTGCTATCGTGCAGATGTTATACACTGAAAGTCTTCAAAAGGTTGAGCCAAATTATTACAACAGTTTCACAAAAGACCGCATGGTCATGGAACTGCTTAGCAGAAGTACCACCCTAACAATTAAAGAAGTGAAAATTTCTGATTCAGGCTTCTACTTTTGTGGAGCTACAGGATATCCAATGAAATTTGGCAATGGAACCAGACTTGAAGTAAAGGGTAATTTTTCTGAAGCTCTCTCACTGTACGCTCATTATTATATACTATTTATTGCTCTTTTTTCTCACTTTGTCATTAATAGCACATGTTGAAAAACACCACAATTTAAATACCATTGTAAGTGTCACAGTGGTAAATAACTTATACTGGTCAACTGTTTTCATATCAGAAAAAAATTCCACAGGAACCTCAAAAAAGGGTATGTTATTTTACTTTCAGTATTAAAGTTAAAACCACATGTATTTAATATATGAATGTAATTTATGTGTTTAATATATGAATCAAATTATGAGGAAATTATAAATTATACAATGTGTCCTTTGTGACATTTTTTAAGTTTAATTGAAATTATGTCCACTCCTTTACAGATCATGAGCAATCATCTGTGTCTAATGAAGAGTGTTCTAGAGACATCTATTTCAAACTGACCCTCCTATTTGGCGGAATTATTTTTTTAATTTGTATTATTCCTCTGATTTTGGCGATTATCAGGGAACACAGAAGACAGAAGACTAAAAAAGGTAAACCCTTTACACATGGTTAGAAAGATCAAATTAAATCACAAATGTGGAGTGAATATTAAAAAGTGACATTGAAAATCATTTTTAAATCTTTCATTATCTTTAGAGTAATTCATTGTCTTTTTCTCTGCTTTGTAGCAGTCGCTGAATGTCAAACACAACAGCATGATGAAAAGGTAAACTCCACACTTATACTACTCTAAGTGCTAAGAAAAAAACATTTTTTTTAACACAATCCCAGTTTCACCATAGACATGAAAACAACTTTTTTATTATTATAAAGAACTGTAATTTATTATAAATTAATTACAGCTCTGCTTTTTCTAGAAGTGATTAATTACTGCTATTTTAGATTTTTGTATAGTTTTTTGTATGTGTGTGTGTGTGTGTGTGTGTGTGTGTGTGTGTGTACTTGTTTTTGCTACATTGTGGGGACCAAATGTCCCCACAAGGATAGTAAAACCTGAAATTTTTGACTTGAATGTAAAAAAATGATTAAAAATAGTAAATGATGTTTATCTGAAAATGTAACAATGCAAACAGGTTTTCTGTAAGGGGTAGGTTTAGGGTTAGGGTTGGGTTAGGGGATAGACAATACGTTTGGTCAGTATAAAAACTATAGAAGTCTATGGAAAGTCCCCACAATTCACAAAAACAAACGTGTGTGTCTTATGATTCTGGCCGAACAATATTATTTCTGATTCTGTTGGCTGTTAAATAGTTGCATTTTCTACTTTTTGCTGTAGAATTTATTTTGGAGGCTAAGGAAAAGTTAAATTGTATACAACGGCTCCTGAATAAAATCTAAGTTGTCATATGATCACCTGGATTACATACATGTTTGTTCTTCTTTGCAGAAGAATGATTCAGTAGAGTATGCTGCTGTGTATTTCTCAAACAAAAGACCCAAAACAGCAGGACGACATACTGAGGACCCAATTGCGGTGTACACTGATACTACTTGAAACAAAACGTACTCAAAAATATTATTCATTTATTAACTTATGGTTTATTTTTGACAGCTAAATTGTATCACTGATTTACTTTTTAAAAAATGTAATTATTGTGGTGATCAGAGATCTGTCTTTTCTTTGCATTACTGTACATAATGGTCAAGTTTATTAAAATTGTGTTGCAGTTTACTTTGCCTCCTGATATTAATCTGAATCGAGTTCAGAAAGTCCTTGAATTGAGATTCCAATTAATTGCATTTCAATATGGATGTCACTTAAATCAATGCTGGCTGGTCTCACGGTCTCAAACATACCAGTTTTGATCAGTCACAGACTAGTGTTAACTAATACCATTTGTAGTTATGAAAGCAAGCAAATTTTATAGCTCTGCTTAGTCACTTTTTAATACACTTCATTAAACTCTGGGCCTGCAGAGAATTAAAATCAGGATAAAAACAAGTTTAAAAATTTGCAGGCCAGGTAAAATGTGTCAATAATATAATTCAGAAATGATCAACAGTTTGGAACAATGGAATGCTTTGGAACAATTTATTCTCAAAAGTGCTATGGGGAAACTAAATCAGTAAAGAAAACATCACATTATTATCAATATATCTGATCAATAATGATACTTCTTATTTTGAACTGGCAATAGTAGCCGTGGACTTGCCTGTTGATTGACAGGTTTGTCATAGTTTGATGCAAGCATAAGCCACGCCCCCTCCCATAAAAAAAGCACATTGATTTCCTCATCTTAATTTCCTCGTTGGTTCTAAACTGATTCAGTACTGCAATGGTTCATTTAATAATTTCAGCACTGTTGATCTGTGGCATGGGTAAGCATTTCTATAATTATTTCAATCATGCAAGATTTATGAATGATTAATTAAAGATTTATTAGTAAACATCAGGTGTGAGACAGTTCTATAAGCTTTAAAAGTGTTTTGGGAGCATTTTACTGCATGTTCTCAAGGTTTTAAATATATATAGTAAAAAACTTGTTCCTTTGTGGGTTTTAGGCTTGCTTACAGCTGTTAAATCATCTCAGACAGCCAAATTATCAGCTCAACCAGGAGAGAATGTCACTATTTGGTGCCAACACACCTCAAACGTTGGAGATTACATAAACTGGTTCAAGCAAACAAACAGTTCTGTACCTATTGTCATTGTATACATCATGATAGGCTACCAGTTTAAAGAACTACACAAAAGTTATTTAAATGGTTTTCGACAAGATCACATGCTGATGTCTCTGAACACCGAAAACACATCCCTAACAATTTTAAATGTGGATATTTCTGATTCGGGTCTATACTTCTGTGGCTGGGACAAATTGGTGATGGCATTTGGTGATGGAACACACCTAGACATTAAAGGTAATCGGTCCTTATTAGTACCACTATTATAGAGGAATTTCATGCTCAGTGTTTATAAGCAAAATATAAAACAATACAAATACATATGAATAAGTAGTTTTAATGTGCTAAATAACTCATACATTTAAAATCTTCTTTTATTGCGCAGAGAGGAGCGTTACACCGCTGCAAAATAAAACAGAAATAGCAAATAAAGGTGTTTATCATTTGAGTTTCTTCATCACTCTTAACATTCATATGCATTAATGCTTTTATCTAACCTGTGGTTTGTTAGAGTAAAATGTGATTTAATTTTAACAGATCTAAAGAAGAGCCCGATTTCCACAAGAGACTGTTCTGAAAATATCTTTTATAAGCTGACCTTTATTTTTGGCTGTATTATTGTTATTCTCATCATCATTCTGCTCACCACGCTCCTCATTAAGATACATAACAGAAAGAAGCAAGAAAGAGGTAACATCTATTAAATTCAGAAGATTTACTTCGGCAAATAACAGTGAAATAATTGTAAAAATAATAATAATAATAATAATAATAATAATAATAATAATAATAATAAATTGTATTTTGTTTTTAGTCTCTGTTTCTGTTGCCGCAGCCGCTGATCACCATGTAACACAACATCATGAGGTAAACTTTAAAATAAAAATTTACATTCCCTAAATATGGAAAAATTTAATTCAAATCCATAACTAAAAATCCTCTAATGTCTGCAACATGTATAGAAAGAGTATGTATTAGCAAAAATAATTTTACAGTTGTACAGTTGAAATTAAAGGCAGAGCTGACCAGTGTACAAAAAAAGATTTAAATATGCAAATCTCTGCTTATGAAAGGAGTTATAATGACAACAGTTATAAATTATAAAAAAATACTCTTCTAATATCAATGTTTTTCAATATTACTTTTATATAACAATCTTCAAAGTGAAATATAGTAGGTGTTTCGAGACTGTTTTGCATATGGCCTGCGGGCCTGCTCCTCTTTTCTGTTTAGCTTTAACCACGACTTTTTAAAAAGGACTGCACGACTGAAATAATTTTGTGAGAATACAACTCTTGAGTAGAATATTGCTATGTCGTAGGGAAATTTAATATGGTTCTAATTTTTAGAAAAAAATAAGGCAGAAAAAAAAAACAATGAAGTAAAGCTTGGGTATAAAGTATCTTGCATTCTGTATTTGTGGGGTGTGGGGTACAAGCACCAAAATCAGCTAGATAAGGAAAAAAAAAAAAACATATTCCTTGACTATTTCTCAGTTGTCCCCAAAATCATAATTACCAATGAACTGTAAAATGTATTCAGATTCTAATACGCCTCCGTCTGTACATTTTTTCATTAAATTTGTTTTTAAATGTTGTTAAAGTCATTTTTCAATCTTTTGCAGGAGCCTTATTCATCAGTGTATGCCGCTCTACAGTTCTCAAAACACCAGAAAAAATCCAGAAGATCAGCCAGAAATACAGAGGATACAGATGTTGTGTATTCTGCTACTAGATAGTCCAACAGCGGCACAAGGTCAAATATTGTAGATTACTGTAATGTTCAAAAGTCGTATGTTCATCAAGACTCTAATATTGATACACTATTACTAATGCCATATATTTAAAGTGTATGTGAGCTTTGCAATGTTTAGTATTTTCGATGCAATAAAAGTTGTAAAGATCAAATGCATTTAAAAGTTCTGAGAACTGTTTATTCTGTTTATATTCTCTATCATGCATATAAAAGCAGGCCCTTTCTCTAGGGGCAGGGGTTGTGAATGATTTCATTTCCTATACAGACCCTAACAGGAAGAAGCTGTTCAGTGCAGAATGAGACATTCTGAGAAGAACTTGAGCGGACCAGATTACCAAGCTGTAAATATATACGCCAAAACATAGCTATACAAATGATTAAAATTATTACTAACTATGCACACATTTCACAACAGTGTAGTACTTGCAGCAGCAGTATAGCCTGGTCATTAGGAATACTGATTATATTACTCATGACAATTAAAAGAAAATGCAATTTTAAAATAAATATTTAAATTATTTTAAATCTGTGAAATTGTTTAAAACACACACACACAAAGGCTTTCTTAACTGTCTGCATGCCAGGGTGTGCACCTGCTAGCACATGAGAGCATCACAGTTTGACTGTTTTCCACCCACCAAACTGACCCTCAGCTCATCTCTCACAGCCCTCACAACCACACAAACACCTTCACACTACTTTCCAAAACCACAGAAAAAAATACCCCTTGTTTATAAGTGAGGTGACAAGTCACAGATGACAGTAACTTGAATAAAAACATACACTTGAGAATTTGATTATTAAACAAGTTATTATGAAAATAAACTTTACATTTAAATATTCAGTTAAGTTTCAGTGCTTAATATATATTTGTGTGTGTGTGTGTGTGTGTGTGTGTGTGTGTGTGTGTGTAAACCTGTCAAACTTCCTGTATTATCATTATGTGTTTCAACAACCTGCCATGCTGAAGTGAAATTAAAAACTGCACTAAATTCAAGCATTTCTGATTTTTGATAAATAAATAAATGCAGTGTTCAAAAGTACCTTTTTTTTCAAGCCAGGCTCATTATGAAAACCAAAAGCTTTATTCTTGTTTAATATGATCTGTCACTTATCTTGGTCCAACCTGCAGTCCAAAACATTTAATGAACAGTCTGTTGTCCAGCATAATCTTCTATATGAGCAATGCATTGGGTCCTATTTTTATAGACTTTTCATAGTGTGACAAAGAGAAAAATATTTCTTTTAATGTATAATGAATAGTTTTCCATTGTTCTCCACTGAAACTGGACACCTTCATCATTTTTTAACAGGCATACAAGTGCTCTAATATGGTATTAAGTCTTATCTTGTGTATGGTGTTTTGAAGTCTCTCTATCAATGCAATTTTATCACAGTGCACTGTTTAAGTGTGCAACTGCATGAATACCACATGTTAGTTCCTTTCACACATTGACTAATGGTTTCAGAAACAGACTTATGCCACTAAATACATTTAAGATGATGAATTGGATGCACAGCGCTCAGTTTGCGGTCAAGCTTTTGTTTCTGAAAGTAACACAGAATAAACAAGCCGCCTTAAGCATGCTCAAACCTCTGCGGGTAAAAGTTTCCATACATCATCTTACTGCAGTGAAACCCAAGCGCCAAAGTGAAGTGCAGACAGCTGTGATCTGGCTATATTTAGAGTTTCTTCTCCAGCATTATAAACCAACCCTCTATCACAAATAGTGTTTATTCAACAGTTTCTTCAGTAAATTGAATTACCATGCATAGGTGTACATGCTAGTTTCCACGAAGTTAAGATAAATCTTTTCATTATTACAGGAGTTGCGAGTCTGCTTTTTTAATCTGCTTTTTAAATTTTTTTAATGATTATTAAACAGAAGGCACAAACTATGCAAAAGTGGCAGCACTTCTGGAACACTTGGTGTCCGAATTCACTCACTCCTTCAGCTGAGCTATATTAGTAATGCAGAGAATAGTGAATGAGAGTATAAGGGGTAATTTTGAACACAACACTTGATTAGCTAGTTGAGGTGTGTTTAATTAGGGCTGGATTCTTATATTTTCAGAGAAACTGATCAAAGCACTGTACAGTATGACTAGTTATTCTGTAGTGGTTTGACAGTGACGTTTTGAGATTTTTTGAGGTGTTTTTCCAATGGCTGCACATAGGGGGCACCAGTTCATTAGCTGACATGTTTCACAGAATAATATTGTTAGTGGTCAGATTCTGAGGGTTAAATAATCGATTAGGCATCAAAAAGCATGCAAAGTCTGTCCAATAGCTATGACAGGCTGAATTATATGGAAAAGTTCATTACTAAATGAACTACAATGTTTAAAAGTTCCCTGTAATTCTAGACTACATACTACATATACACGTAATTTAGTGACTATGATGTTATTGAAACAATGACTGGTTATCAATAAGGTTGATCAAATAACACTGGACCTGTTTTTTTTTTGTTTGTGTGTTTGATTGATTGATTGATTTTGTTTTGTTTTTCCATTCTGAGCTTACTGTGTAGGGAGGAAATACAGAAAATAAAAGGTCAAAAACTACTGAAAATGAGAGTTCACGAAAATTAGAGAATTAAATTACAAGTTGATCATTAGAAGACACCAGAACCAGATTCACAGAGGCTCCAACCATGAGCATAAGAACAAAAGATGAGCCACGTCACTTGGGTCAGAAGGCCTGAATGGAAAAATGACAACAACCAATCACACTTCATCTCAATCAGAAAGACAAGTCTTGACTCCCCTAAACCCAGACGTTTCACGCCCACATGTCTTACAAACACTCCATAAGATGTTTCCAAATGCAGAGAGGACCTCGACAATGTTTAAACTACTTCTGATATTTTTTCTGCTCTTCAAGACAGGTGTGTTTGCTGTGAAAGAAAGATTTGTTCTGCAAAGTTAATTCTTATAATATTTAGGGAACTGCTGTTCTGATGATGCTGCTTGCACTTTTTCCTTAGACTTCATTGCATCTGCTGCTATAATTCAAAAGAAAGCCCTGGAGACCTTCACTGCAGGTGAAACTATAACTTTGGAGTGCTTGATACCTCAAAACTATGAAAACTATTATTCCTGGTTCAAGCAGTCTCTGGGAGAAGCTCCAACATGCATCCTCAGTCTCTATACTGACACTTCAACACCAACGTTTTATGGAGATTTCAAGAATGACAAGAGATTTACAGTTTTAAAGCAAGGAGATCTTTTTGCTCTAACCATAAATGATGCAAAGCCATCGGATACTGGAATCTATTACTGCGGTGCCCGTGACTATGATCTTATAACTTTTAGTAGTGGGCTGTTTTTAAACTACAAAGGTAAGCAAATCCAGCAAAGTAGTAATATTGCATGTCCTGAAGAAAAAAGACTAGGCATCTAAATAATGTAATAGTTATGTAATAATTCTAATTTCAGGAGGGAAAACAAGACAACATCATATTAATCAGTTTTTATCTGCAATGGACTCGGGTACTTTGGTAAATGAGCATGAGTTTAACCCAGGAGACTCTGTGAATCTTCACTGTTCAGTTCTCACTGAGAAAAGTGTAGGAAATTACAGTGTCTACTGGTTTAGATATGAATCAGGAGATACACATCCAGGAATCATTTACAAGCATGAAAACATAAATGATCAATGTGAGAAGAGCTCTGAGAAAGATTCACATGTACAGTCCTGTGTCTACAATCTCCCCAAGAAGAACCTCGGTTTAACCGATGCTGGGACTTACTACTGCGCTGTGGCCACGTGTGGGGAGATACTGTTTGGGAATGGAAGTAGACTTGAAATTGGAGGTAAGAAAAATGCATGATAGATCAAATCACTTTTTAATTGCAGTTTAAATATTTGGGTTTTTTTGTTTGTTTGTTTGTTTGTTTTTAAATCTTAGAATCAGTAACTGAGTCTGCCTGGACTGACTTAAAAGTCCCAGTTTTGGTGGCAACAAATATCTTGTGGTTGGTGATTATCGCTATCCTTCTATGTAAAAGAGTACAAAAACGACAAGAAACATTTTCTGGTAAGCCATTAATATTCAGTGATGATCAGATGGTATGATAGTGTTGATTATTAATGCATTGCTGACACTGATTATGATGCAAATGAAATGAAATCCACCTGAAATTTAAAAAACATTCTGTTGTACAATATGACAAGTTCTGACTGTATCATTGAGATATGACTGAGAGAAGTTTGATTATTTTGGAGCACTGCAGAATATACATGTACATACCTACATATATAAAATATTTAATATAAATATTTAATATACAATTTTTTATATTTTTAAAATGTATCAAATAAAACTCTGATTACTGCAACTGAAAAGGTTCAAATTCTTTGCAGAAACCCAGCCATTGCAAACATTTTCTTCATCTCCTACTAATGAGGTAAAATTGAAACAAACTATATTGCTGTGTTTCTTATATTTCATGTTTAATTTATTTAGTTATGCATAGAGTACTTTGGTGTTGGTTTTAGGGTGCAGCAGAGGAGTTAAGCTACGCAGCAGTTCATTTCCATGGAAGAAACTCAAACCGACACGAGACTGAAAGAAGCTCAAATACACATGTTGTATATTCCACTGCTAGATTCTCTAGTAATAAATAACAATTCTGTGATATTGCCTGTGATAAGTAATATTGTCCTGTATGTGTGTATTAGTTATATTTGATGCATGGTGCTGTTATGAGTGCTAATAAAAAGAAATACATTGTCTTAATGTTTGTCTTTTTTATTATTTATAGTGATTTAATTAACATCCAGAACAAACCTAGCAGTTATACACACCAAATGATTCAAACACATAAGGTTTTAAATCTGTTGGTGGAAAAACATGTTATGATAAGGTATTTAAAGTTGCTGATAGCCTTATTCTTTCACTAAGAGAGCTTATATATTACTGATCAGTCAAGCAAAAGTGATATATTGCAATATACAACAATCACCAAGAATTACAACATACATCAAGAGCTAAACATCTTCAGTGCTTACCCCTAATAAAAAGAAATCTGCCCTTTTTGCTCATGGGCACATGTTGAGCTGATCACCTGAACCCAAACATGAAATACATGCATGTAAAAACAATAATAATAATAATAATAATAATAAAAGTCAAATTTAAGACGTTTAAGCTATCCTTGGTAAAATGAAGGTTTAGCCTAATTACTAAGACTATAAATAAGCCTATCTGAAGCTGAATTTCACTAGAGTGTGCAGTTTGTCTATTTAACTCCCCCTGCTGTTGAGAATTGAAATTGCAAAGGTGAAGCAGTAGAATTGAAGAATTGAAATATTTTCAGTCCAACCTCATGTAGGCTTTACTAAATGTCAACTCTGTACTAGAGGTCCTGAGATCGACTAAGCACGAGACAACCTTTATAACTGATATTGATCAAACCAATAAATGATTGCAGAGGTTTATACGTTTACTGACAATTAAGCTTGCATAAACGGATGATATCCTATTAATAATTAGCGACTCTCTCTCATCACCAACCCAGCAATACAGTAACTCAAACTACAAACGATATACAGATTATGACCATTTCAAACACTTGTGTATGAATGGAGAGCCCCACTGTAACATCTGGGTACTCACATTTGAGTAAATGAGTTTCATCCTCCAAACATTTATCATGCCAAATTTATATATAGCCTAAACTGTCGTTCAGTCTTTCAGATTCTTCATTTATTTGCATTTCATATATTTTTGCTACATTTGAAATTGTTTACCTGTTGTCATGCCACAAGCAGGTTTGATGATGCACTAATCTGATGAAAGCTGATTGGCTTGAATGGTTAACCCTGAAAATGATTGGTTGCAATGGACACAACAATTTTATTTGCCTACTTTGTGCCTTTTTTGGCCACATTTTGAGAAAGCAAACAACATTGCATCAATTTTTTGGTTTTTTAAGTTATATTTATGGGGCTTATTGCCTTTATTTGATAGGACGGTTGAGAGCAGACAGGAAAGTATTGGGTGAAGAGAGGGGGGGCAGGATTGGCAAAGAGACGGGAATCAAACTCGGGTCGCCGGCAGCACAGTTGCGCTAAACGTCGGTACACTAACCACTGGGCTATCAGTGCTGACATGTTGCGTTATTTTAATATCTATTCTGATTGGTCAGTTCTGAGAGGAGCCCTTACGCTGTCAGCAACATGAAAGAAAAAGAAACTAGGCCTATATTTTTAGCTTTATTGTTACATTGTATTTTGTAACAAAAAAAACTAAATTTTTGTGGAAACTCAGCCTGACTAAGGTTATAAATGACCACTTTAGACCTCATGACAGAAAGATGTGGCAAAAGCGGTCAAGTTGCTTGTAATGTGCACAAAGCCTCCACCCTGACACTCAATCTATAAGCCTTTCAAGATTGATCTTTTTTCCTGTGATGAAAAGCCTGTTGCATGTGTAGTCTTCTACAGATCAGTTATGATGACTGAATTATCATACAGAACACTAAGAATTACTCAGTGTGCAGCCTACATACATAGTCTAAGACTACTATCAGGAAGATAAGACTACCGCAGCTTAAGTTTACTTAACTTGCAATACACAGTCCCTTTACACCAGGGGTGGGGAACCTTGATCCTGGAGGGCCAGTGTCCCTGCAGAGTTTAGCTCCAACCCTGAAAAAAAAAATAAAAAAAATTTAAAAATTAAAAAAAAATACCAACCTGCATCCTGAACACCTTGATTATCTTATTCAGGTGTGTTTGATTAGGGTTGGAGCTTAACTCTGCAGGGACACCAACCCTGGAAGATCAATGTTCCCCACTCCTGCTTTACACACATCATACATATAAAGATGGTGCTGGAAATGATGAAAACCACTAGGGGGCTGTAGTGAGGGATGGTAATCTGATCAAGCTAGGTAAACTTTAAACTTAATTTTTTATGTAAGAGATTTAATACAGTAAGTGCAAATAAAAATACTGTGGAAAAATAATAAACATTTACTGCATAAGTACTGTAAAGAGTATACTTTCATTTGAGCCTTAGGAAGCCTAATGTGCATGCTGAGTTAGGCCCAAAGCACATTATTGAATGAGTGTAACATCATATGTAGCATCTGGACCAATCAGATAAACAGTTATTTGTTACATTTAACAAATAGTCTTTAAACCCAACAAGCCAGCTATACGCTGGAGCTCTGGAGACAACCCCCCAAAGCAACTAACACCCCAAAAGGGCTCAGTTGCCAGGACGACCATCTGATAAGGCGTTTTTTTGCTCGATGGAATGCGAGCAGAACATACTACATTTGCCTCTAGAAATGGACTCTTTCCCATTCAATCACTTGTCTGTTGTATTTGTATTTGTCTTTCTACTGTTTTATGCATGCGTTATGATAGATGACTAGCCGTATAACCCACTTATGCTTTGTTTGGTCTCTTTGAATTCGTATTTTGATCATCTAAATGATGGTGTATATTATATGTTGATACCTTTGCAACATATCAGTGTTTTAAAAATCCTTAGTAGTTTTTGCATCAACACCCACTCGAATTACATATGCAAAATACCATGCTCACAGACAAAGAGTCGTAAACTTTCCCTCCAAAGGTGAAAGTTACCATTGGTTCTTGGACCTTTAAATGCTTCTTGTCTCTTTTACCCTCCTCTCTTCACTCTTTGCGCCCTCTTCTTCTGATTGCTGCCCGTGTGGAGGAACCCACGGGGAGCCTGAGCCGGCACAGGGTGTGCCCGGTGGGCCCGACAGGCCCCAACATTTAGAGCTGTGGCTCTCGACCACAAAGAGCCAGACACTTTCACTCAACCCTGGAATTCATCCTCATGAAATGTCCTCGAACAGACATTTCTCTCTTCCGCTTTTTTTAGCTTTCTTCACTTGTCTCACATGAGTTCTTTCAGAACCTAAGAGGATGAGGAGGATGAGCTAGAACTCGTCAGGACTCTAAGCTGTGCCAGGCATTGCGGCCTTGCCTTTCCATTCCCCAAAGACCAAAGGACTTCAGCTGGGTCCCTCTCAGCTCTTGGTTCTTCTTCAATTTTCACATGGGAAGAAACTCCCAGTCACCATCAAGCTAGAACATCTTTGGAGTTCATCACTCTTTGGACCCGGAAGAACGTGATCACGATTCCAAAACCACCACTGCTCCAAACCATCGAGACTTTCACCCGAGATTGCAATCGGACACTTGTTCATTGACCAAGGCAATGCAAGTATCGTACATTTACCTAAACAATTGATATAAAAGTTGATATAAAAATTATACTGAATGTTTGCTGGATGAACAGATTAGTTGATGGAAAATTAATTCTGCTACAGTTACTACTGGCAGCTGATATAAATAATTGTAATTAATCATAATTAATTGTAATTATTTATATACATTTTCCCTTTTGAGCTAAATTCACGACACATATGTGCAGCAGACTCACAATCTGGTCCAGAAGGTAAACAGAAGAGGGATTTTCACACCTCAAATAGTTAAAGGGGTCATCGGATGCCCATTTTCCACAAGTTGATATGATTCTTTAGGGTCTTAATGAAAAGTCTATAATATACTTTTGTTAAAAATTCTCAATGGTTAGGTAAAACAACACCCTTTTTACCTTGCCAAAATGAGCTCTGCAAAAATCATCCCATTCTGAGGGATTGTTCCTTTAAAGGCAAATGTAATATTGCTCTGCTCGCCCCGCCCCCTCTCTTCTCTCTGTGGACTGACGAGCCTGTTTACTTTAGCAGAATTTAGCCGCTAAACTTGCTAACTAGCACGTTATTAGAAAAGGCGATCGCAAAGATTCATAAAAAAAACCTTATACTCACGTCTGCTGTAAGTGAAGCTGGATCACGAATGATTCGCGCGAACATAGACGGATATATGTAGATCGGGAGGCGCATTCCCTTCACAAACAAACGTAATCCACTGCATCTTCAGCGGCTCAGATGTCGGGAGTAAACGACGCCACAACGACAGGCATCTGAGAATGGCTTGATTTGAAAAAGGGGATATTATTTTTACAGATTAATTAAAAACCACTGCATAGATTTTTATCATTATAGGGTAGATGTGTACATACACTGCCAAGACACATTAATGTTCAAAAAACATGAAAAAGTGAACTTTGCATCCGATGACCCCTTTAACTCTGGGTTATTACTGTACATTTCATTGTGAAATCGCATTGTGAAAAAAAATGCAATACAAAAAATGCATTACAGGATGAATATATAAGAGAAGCAAATGCAAATACAGTAGATATCCACATATATGTCTAAATAACTACATCATAAAAAGAAACATCTCGCTCCCTTCCAAATGTGCAATAATAGCCTACTACACATTCAAAAATGTATCTCTATTTTACGTATACTCTCTATTTATGTATACTGTTCATGTATTCATACAACGTCACAATTATACATGCTGAGGTATTTATTCACAAGAACACATGTATACATTTAGCTGTACTATTCAAGATACTTTAAGATATCACATTATTAATTAGTTATTAATTAATACGTTTTTATTTACTATTCTAATTTATTCAGAAATTAGCTAACATTTTCAGAGCACTGAAATATGATATATGAAGTATATGTGACCCTGGATCACAGAAACAAGTCATAAGAGTCAATTTTTCAAAATTGAGAGTTACACATCATCTGTAAGCTGAATAATTAAGCTTTCTGTTGATGTATGGTTTGTTAGGACAATAGGACAATATTTGGTCGCGATTTAAAAATCTGGAATCTGAGGGTGCAAAAAAATCAAAATATTAAGAAAACTGCTTTTAAAGCTGTCCAAATAAAGTTCTTAATGTATATTACTAAACAAAAATTAAGTTTTCATATATTTAGAGTAGGAATTTTACAAAATATCTTCACGGAACATGATCTTTACTTACAGTAATTTCCTAATGATCTTTGTCATAAAAGAAAAATCACAAATTTTGACCCATACAGTGTCTTTTTGGCTATTGCTACAAATATACCGCAGCGACTTAAGATTGGTAGATCTACCATAGTTCCTGTCCTGTCGCAAAAGCCACTCCTCCTCCATAAATATTTGATATCACATTTATTTCCTCTTCAGTTCTGGTTTGACTCAGTGCAGAAATGTTACAAATTTCAGCTGCAGCTTTATTGCTCTTTGGTACAGGTAAGAATTATTTTCTACTTTGAACTACAATACTATAATAAGATACACATAATACATTTAGAATGAGGTGTTTTTTGAACTGGGGAAACATATTTTAATGTAATGATATTGTTTTGGGGTGTGTGGGGTGTACTTTTTTCAGGTTTTCTCCCAGTTATGTTTTCGATAGCACATACACAGGTTCATCCAGGACAAAGTGTTACTATGTGGTGTTCACACAATATCCATGTTCCTGGAGATCTGTACTGGTTCAAACAAACAGACGGTGCTGTACCCATTACTATTGTGCGTATGTCCTTCACAGAAAGTCAGAAGGTAGACCAAAAATATTTCAATGACTTTACAATAGACCACCTGGTCGCATATCACTTTAACAAAAGCACCAACCTAACAATTAAAAATGCGAGCATTTCTGATTCTGGCTTCTACTTTTGTGGAACTGCGGGAGATCACATGAAATTTGGTGATGGAACCAGGCTTGAAGTGAAAGGTAATATATTCAACCCTGTCTGACTATACTGTCATGCTTATAATGTTTAGAGCTTTATGCTTTTTTGTCTCCCTAGTAGTAAACAACTCATACTGGTCAACTGTTTTAAAACATTTAGAAAAGAATATCACATCACAGAAAAACTGTACAAAAACCTCAGAAAAGGGTATGTTTGTTATATTGTTTATTTATAAGTTTACATCTAAAATATAATATATATACTGTGTTCTTTGTGGTGTTAAACGTTTCATTGAAATTGTGTTTTCATTTTTACAGATCGTGAGAAATCACTCATGTCTACTGAGGAGTGTTCTAGAAACATCTATTTCATACTGACCCTCCTATTCGGTGGAATAATTTTTTTTACCTATTTTATTCCTCTCATTTTGGCGATCATCAAAAAAAGAAAACAGAAGCATAAAAAAGGTAAATTCTTTGCATATGGTTAAACAGGTCAAGTTAATTACAAATGTGAAATGAATATTAAAAAAATAAATAAATAAAAAAAATAGGCTTTGGTAAACATATTTTAATTTCCTCACTACTGATTATCTTTTTTCTGCTCTGTGCCAGTCATTGAATGTCAAGCACAACAGCAGGGTAACAAGGTAAACTCCGCAGACTTTTAATTTTTTACCAAATCGCAACATAGAAATAAAAACAAGCAAAACTTTTGTGCTTACTGAACTCACTGTTATTGTGCCCTTGAGTGGAATACAATTTTTTTGTTGTTTGTTCATTTTTATAATTAACAAAATTAAATTAATCATTAATATATCTGTTGGGTAGACAAGCTTTTGTATTTGCTACGTTGAAAAGCAAATGGGTTTTGTTTTTTATTTATTTGTTTGTTTGTTTGTTTTAACATGTGTTGCATTAGAAAACAAATCTTTCAGTGACCTCTCATGTGACGGCCTGCATCTGAATATTGACAGACGTATTACTGCTTTTTTGCAGGAAAACGATTCAGTAGAATATGCTGCTGTGTATTTCTCAAACAAGAGACCAAAAAAAGCAGGAAGACATTGAGGATGCAATTGTTGTGTACACTGAAACTACATGAAACATAAAACTTACTCAAGCTTATTATTTGTTCAGGAACTATGGTTTATTTTTAACACCTGAATAATTGAACTGTTTTACTTAAGAAATGTGATTACTAAGGTGATCCAGAGTGTGTGTTTCTCTCTCTCTCTCTCTCTCTCTTTCATAAATGTAGTAAAATTTCATTGCAATTTATTTCTCCCAATATTAAAAACAAACAATTCTGTACCTATTGCCATTGTACACATGATGATAAGCTACTGGCTTAAGGAACTACACAAACATTATTTAAATGATTTTCAATCATCAATACACCTCCCTAAGAATTTTAAATATGGATATTTATTACAAAAATAAAATACAATAATAATAATTATTATTATTATTATTATTTATTACATGGTACGTTATATCAATTATACATAATTTTATATTATATATATATATATATATATATATATATATATATATATATATATATATATATATATATATATATATATACTCAATAAATTATTCAAATGCCAAAAGAAAATGTGTTTTTAGATAAAATTAATTTGGAAATGCAAATAAATAAATAAATACTCAAATAGAACATATTACTAAATAGTATAATGTTTGTATGCTATTAAAAACATTATAGGATTTATTTTTATTTTATTTTATTTTAAATATTTTCATATTTACATTTCTTGATGAGCATTTATTTTATTTTATTTTAGTTTAGTTTAGTTTAGTTTAGCAAATAAAAGTTACCAAATATGCTCTTTGTGACCCCCAAAAAGAACACTTTTCATCAATTCTAGATAAAAAAAAGAAAAGAGATTGTTATCTCTCTCTCTCTCTCATAAATGTAGTAAAATTTCATTGCAATTTATTTCTCCCAATATTAAAAACAAACAATTCTGTACCTATTGCCATTGTACACATGATGATAAGCTACTGGCTTAAGGAACTACACAAACATTATTTAAATGATTTTCAATCATCAATACACCTCCCTAAGAATTTTAAATATGGATATTTATTACAAAAATAAAATACAATAATAATAATTATTATTATTATTTATTACATGGTACGTTATATCAATTATACATAATTTTATATATATATATATATATATATATATATATATATATATATATATATATATATATACTCAATAAATTATTCAAATGCCAAAAGAAAATGTGTTTTTAGATAAAATTAATTTGGAAATGCAAATAAATAAATAAATACTCAAATAGAACATATTACTAAATAGTATAATGTTTGTATGCTATTAAAAACATTATAGGATTTATTTTTATTTTATTTTATTTTAAATATTTACATATTTACATTTCTTGATGAGCATTTATTTTATTTTATTTTAGTTTAGTTTAGTTTAGTTTAGCAAATAAAAGTTACCAAATATGCTCTTTGTGACCCCCAAAAAGAACACTTTTCATCAATTCTAGATAAAAAAAAGAAAAGAGATTGTTATCTCTCTCTCTCTCTCATAAATGTAGTAAAATTTCATTGCAATTTATTTCTCCCAATGTTAAAAACAAACAATTCTGTACCTATTGCCATTGTACACATGATGATAAGCTACTGGCTTAAGGAACTACACAAACATTATTTAAATGATTTTTAATCATCAATACACCTCCCTAAGAATTTTAAATATGGATATTTCTGATTCTAGAAATCAGCTTACCTTTCATTTAGACCTGTTTCTATATGATGAGGATATAACCAGGCCCTTTCTCAAGAGGCAGAGGCTGTGAGTGATATCATTTCCTATACAGACTCTGACAGGAAGAAGCTGTTCAGTGTAGAATGAGACATGCTGAGGGGAACTTGAGCGGACCAGATTACAAAGCTGCAAATACACATTAAAAACAGTTGTATTATTATAATTGTTATAATCATATCGATATAATTATGCACACATTTGATGATAATTTTGTACTATATGAGAAGTATAGCTAATGATCATCATGAATATTTATATTACTCATGACAATTTATTAGCAGACAAATTATATTAAAACTAATTTAAATCTAATTAGATGATGCTCTATAAAAAAAAAAAAAAAAAAAAAAAAATGGTTTTCTTAAAATGTGTGCCTGTGTGTGTACCTATTTACATAGTTTTACTTTTTTCCACTTGCCAGACTGACCCTCACAGCTTAACTCTCACAGCCCTTACTGCGCCTCAACCACACAAACATCATCACACTACGTGCCTTTCACACATCTTTCCACAACCACAGACAAAATGCCCCTTGTTTTTAAGTGAGGTGACAAGTCACAGATGACAGTAATAATAATAATAATAATAAATAATAATAATAATAATGAAATACAGTTGAAAATTTGATTGAAAATATCTTTTTTAAATTCAAATGTTGTTCCGAAATGAATATTCCCAGTATTTCTTATTTATGTAGTATACTGCTGGTGTTATTAAATACTGAACATTTATGGAATGTTACAAACAGATATTCTGATGAAATGTATAAAGAATTTGATGTTAAGAGGACAACTGACAACAGAAGACAGATGTAATTTAGAAAAAAAGTCTCTGAAATTGCTTGTATTATAAATGTGTATAATTTAACACCTGATGTTGATGGCAATGATAATAATAAAAAAAGAAATAAAATTGAATTCGGCCTATATTCAAGACCACAGTGTTTGTTTTTCAAAATGATTTCTGCTGGCTTTCAGAGCACATTATTCTTGTATGCTGCAGTTGCATTCTCATGACTGGCTGTCGTTAATGCAACTTTGAAAAGTACCATTTCCCAGGTCAGGCTCATTAATAAAATTAAAACTCGAATTGGATGTGTCACTTATCTTGGTCCCACCTGAAGTCCAAAAGAAACAATATCTCTTTTAATGCATAATGAATTGTTTACCACTGTGCTCCACTGAAACTTTACTCCTTTACTTCTATGCAAGCACTATTATTTAACTATAAATATACTACTATGTTTTATTTTCAGTATTGTGTGTTAAAGTCTTAGTGCCAAAGCAAGTTTGTCACAACGCACTGTTAAAGTGTGCAACTGCATGCATTCCACATATAACTCCTTTTACATGTTGACTAATGGTTTCAGAAAGAGACTTTTGCCGCTAAAACACGCAAGACAATGTAAGACAATGAATTTGATGCACAGCACTTGGGTTGCGGTCAGCTTTTGTTTCTGAAACTAACACAATAAACAAGCGGCCTTAAGCATGCTTAAGGTCTCTGTGGGTAAAAGTTTCCATACGTCATACTATTGCAGTGAAACCCAGGCATCAAAGTGAAAGGCAGACAGCTGTGATCTGGCTATGTTTAGAGCTACTCCTCCAGCATTATCACAAATAGTATTTATTCAACATTCTTTTTTAATTTACTGAATCACCGTGTGACTTGGCACATTATTCTGCTGGAAGTGGCCATCACAAGATGTGGTCATAAATGGATGGAGAAATTCAGCAACAATACTCAGGTAGACCGTGCCATTTAACCAATGCTCAATTGGTACTAAGGTGTCCAAAGCGTGCCAAGAAAATATTCCCTGCAGCATTACACAAAATGGATCCATGCTTTCATTTTGTTTAGGTCAAATTCTGCCCGTACTATCCGAATGTCGCAGCAGAAATCAAGACTTGTCACACCAGGCAACCTTTTTCCAATCTTTTATTGTCCAATTTTCGTGAGTCTCTGCAAACTGACCCTTAGTTTCCTGTTCTTAGCTGACAGGAATGGCACCCGGTATGGTGTTCTACTGCCATAGCCCATCTGCTCTGTTGTTTTTCCAATGACTGCACATAGGGGGCACCAGTTCATTAGCTGACATGTTTTACAGAATAATATGGTTAGTGGTCATGTTAGTGGACATGCTCTGAGGGTTAAATAATCAATTATGCATCAAACACCATGCAAAGCATGTCTAACATTCATGACATTAAAAATGTATGTATGATGTTTTTAAACAATGACTGTTTTTCAACAGGGTGAATCTTTTTTTTTTTGTAGCAAAGAAGCAAACAAAATGAGTATTCCCAAGAATTAAATATTGCCAGTTGATCATCAAGACACACCAAAAACAGATTCGCAGAGGGTCCACTAATGACAATAAGAACAAAAGATAAGCCACATCACATGCTATACGTCTTTGGTTAGAAAGCTCAAATGGAAAAAGACAACAGCCAATCACACTTCATCTAAATCAGAAAGACAAGTCTTGACTAACCAAAACCTAGACGTTTCAAACCCACATGTCTTACAAACACTCCACAAGATGTTGCCAAATGCACAGAGGGCCTCAACTATGTTTAAACTACTTCTGATATTTTTTTTACCCTTCAGGACAGGTGTATTTGCTATGTAGAGACATGTGCTCTGCAAAGTTAATTCTTACCTTATCATATTGTAGCATCTGGACCTGATATTAACCTGATATTAGCGAAGAAATCCTAATTCCTGTTGTTAGTAGAGTGTAAGCCTTCTCTGACAAAGAAATCTCGATTAGCAGCCCGTCTAAATGGTACCAGAATAAATTCATCTAAATTTGGGCGAAGAAATCCCCACTTTTAGCTTTAAATGTGCAAGTCTTCTCTGACGAAGAAATCTCAGATTAGCAGCCCACATAAATGAATAAATTCATCTAAATTTGGGTGAAGAAATCCCCACTTTTAGCTTTAAATGCATAAGTCTTGTCTGACAAGGAAATTTCAGATTAGCAGCATTAAATAATCTGCATGGCGAAGAAATCCCACTTGCATTGATATTAAAACTGAGTGAAGAAGAAATCTTGCTATGGTATAGTTATTCTAATGGTGATTTGAGCGATGTTCCTCATTTCTCCGAATTAAGGCCTTCTTGTAACTATCGCATATCATTGTAATCATTAAGATTATGCAATTGAATAGCGAATTAATGGTGAAATTCTAGCTTAGCTAACTAGTAATTTGCCATTGTCTGTGAAGTGAATGTGCTGTTTTGATTTGTGAATGAAGTTGTATGCAAGAAGTCATAACTGACTGCACGCAAGTTTCCCATGTATGTTTCACAGCAGCGCAAGTTCTGCTCAGCTTGTTTGTTGCTGTAAACATACATCGGTCTCTTAGCAACATCTGACCCCGGAAGTTGAGAGCAGAATCTTCTGGTTCGATCTGATAACAGCATACACATCACAGACCCCTGTGTAAACTGAGTAGAACTGAGTGTAGCCAAAGCTAACTCTATAGCAGCCGTACAGGCACATAAGCTAAGCCCTTTACCTCAACTATTAACTGTTAGCATCCAACTAACATTTAGATACGTGTGTGTGTAAAGTGTAACGTTCACAAACCTCTTCTCTCTCTCCCCCCCCCTTTCTCTTGGTTTCACCTCCTATTTGTGCTATCACCTTCTGTGTAGGCTCAGTTAGGTTGGCCCCTCCTCACACACTTGGGTTTTAACTGTGTTACTTTGATATTGACTTTATTCTACCTCGCTTGGATTTTAATTTATTTACCTTTGTTTAGCTTGAATGTACCAACTCAGCTAAGTTGATTTTAATTAAATCACAAACTTAATTAAATCCATTTATTTACTTTTCCTTTTAGTTTCCTAAAGCTACTAGGATATTTTCATTTTTCTTTCACCTTATTTTAGTTTATCTGACCATCACTATCTTCCCTCTCGGTATAGGACTATAGCAGTTCTAGCAACTGTTGTCCCCTTAATGAACCGTACAGGTTATTAGTAGACTAACTCCTGTCTCTCATTACTCCTTAGCAGTCAGGCCTATTACATGAGGTACAAGTACCGTTCACCAAACCATAGGCCCTGAGAAGACTAGAAACACTTCCTAGTGATTCTGCTTATTTACCTTGAGATGTCTGATGCGTCCCTGCTAGCTTAGCTAACAGTCTCGCAAGATTTATGACCCTGCTGCAGCATTCCTTTGAACAAGGGACAACTGCGTAGTCATATCTCCTATCTTAAACTAAATAAGGAAAGCCCTTCCTTCTACCTCTGTCTCTTTCTGATTTTATTTTAGTTTGTTTTATTTGATACCTTCATAGTGACCAAACCTGTGAACCATCAGTGTTTTGAGTAATAATTTGACTACAGGTAAAGCCTGGTCATTAGCTGACCGCTGCTTACAGCCCCATCAAAGTTACTCAAACCCTCTCTCTGTGCTGACCCGCACAAAATCTTAGCACCCCCACCTCACTAGCTGCCCTTAACCAGCTATTCACACCTTACACGGCCTACAGAGCCGTTTCCTATACAGATAGCTTAACACCTCTGTACGTACTTGCATTTGCCGTCTGCCTTTCCCTCTCGTGTTCCCACAAGTGAACCAGCATGCCTCAGACATCCAGCCCTGCCACCCACTAGGAGCACCTGGAGACCCCGCAGAGCACTGTCATGGACATCCTTCAGCCTAAAGCAGCAAACGACCTGATACGGCAGAGAAAGGAACAGCGGAACGGCGACACAAGTGGACACCTCACACTCAGCCTGGACGATCAGGAGCTGACCACCGCCATCTTCTCATTGGCCCACACCCTCAAGGGCCTCAGACAGGAGGTAAATGAACTGAAACTGCAAGTCACAGAGTTCCAAAGGGAACTGACACCTGCTCAGCAAGAGAAGGAACAGGACAGGCGCAAGGAACCTGACAGAACGGAGCAACAGAAGGAAATCACCAGTCTTCAGGGGGCTCTAACAGCTGCCAGACACCGAGAGCAGCTCGAAAAGACCACCAGACAAGATTTGGAGAGAACTGTTTCACACAAAGTCACTGTTAACAACAGCATACATGGAACTTAATGAGAGAGACACTAGAGTTAAGGCCTTAGAAGGCCATCTGAATGCAGCCAGAGCTGAAGTCCAAACCCTGACTCAGCAATTCTGCAACATTAAAGAGGAGCTTGACATGGTTCAGAGAGAACTGAAACAGTCTTACAGACTGTGCATGGACTCAAGTAAAAGACACCCTGCTGCACGTCACACAGCCAGCAGTGCAAACCCCCGTACCCTTGTACACAGATACAAAGGGGGGAGCCAAAGAATTCTGCTTGACACTTCTCAAGTCGGCTTCCAGGAAACCTCCGCAGCCGCAGAGAGAACAGAATTAATTCAGACGAACCCTGAAGTGACACTCAAAGAACTCAATCGAATGGCGAGAAACATCCCTGCATTCACACCAGAACTTGCAGGAGACCATGACGTCCACGCCTACATGAGAGACATTGACTTTTTCCTTCAGTCTTGGAAATGTGTGAACCACCAAGATAGACTTTATCTGCTCTGGATCACCTCTAGCCCAGAGATGCGACAGCCTGGCTCGACAGCCAGGACACATCCAATCGGACTACCAGCAGCTAAAACAAGCCATCATTAAGGAATTCTCAGACCCAGAGTCTGAACACGGACTGATCGTTGCCCTGGCCACCAAACAGGGCCGGTAGGAAACTCCATATGCTTACTTCCACAGACTTCGACGAGCTTACTTCGGAGCTCGCAATGAACCTGGGATAGAGAAGAACACCAGCTTCAAGAGCATCTTCCTTCAAAACCTCCATCCTATTGTAAATCACCATCTATGCATTTTAGCCTGCCCTCACTCAATGCCTATTCAGCAACTGCGTGACCTGACACAGAAGGCCTTTAACAAGCACAAGGCCTCCACCAAAGGTGTTTGTAAGACCCCACTGATTCTGAACTGCACAACCCAGAATTCAAAGCAGGCACCAGAAGGCTCCCAGCATTGCCACAATGCCAGGCCCTTCTACAGAAAGACACTAGCCAACAGAGGAAGTACTGGAAAGGACAAACTTTGATTCCTTGTCAAACATAACACAGCATCAGACTCCTCCAGGGAGGAGCATCCTGCAAAACCAGTCGACACCCCAGAAGAAGCCAGACAACGTTGGATAGAGCAACAGGCCACCACATGCCTAACAGCCAAACCTCTACAAACACAACTCAGGCAAGCTTAAGTCAGTGCAAAGCAACACTGCCAACATCAGACTTTTAGTGACCTTCAAGCAGAACAGAGGGCTAGCAACCACCTGCTGCCCTCCTGCCATCATCACTAGGTCAGTCTGAAACTCTCTTCACACTACCATCTCCATTACGATTCCCTGCGACCCTCGGAATCACCTGCCCTCTCACAAGTGAGAGTTCAACCAGCTGTTCCAAACAACACCTAAAGCAACCATTTGACCCAGGCCAAATCACCTCAGGACGACAGGTGACACTGCCACGACACCTGCTGCACAAGCTCAAGGAACTGCACCTTGCTACTGCCTACACCACCACAGCACACCACTTGAAAGCACCCCAACCACTCCTAGTGGCACCAACTGCCAGAGAGCCACCACTCTCTCCCAGCCATGAGTGACAGGTGCGTGTCTGATTGTTCTGCACCTCGGACATCGCTCGCTGTTGTCTGTTGGACTGTTGGTATTACTACATTGTATTTTAATTTTTTCTGTTGTATTTGTATTTGTCTTTCTACTGTTTTATGCATGCGTTATGATAGATGACTTATAACTAGTCTTATAAACCACCTATGCCATGTTTGGTCTCTTTGAATTCGTATTTTGATGATCTAAAAGATGGTGTAAATTAGATGTTGATACCTATGCAACATATTAGTGTTTTAAGAAACCTTACTAGTTTTTGCATCAACACCCATTCGAATTACATATGCAAAATACCATGCTCACAGACAAAGAGTCATAAACTTTCCCTCCAAAGGAGAAAGTTACCATTGGTTCGTGGACCTCCTGGAGGCACAGCCTCCAGAGAGCTTAAAGGCATCTTCACTCTCTTCTGCAAGATCTTCCGATTGCTGCCTGTGTGGAGGAACCCATGGGGAGCCTGAGCTGGCACAGGGCGTGCCCGGCGGGCCTGACAGGCCCCAACATCTAGAGCTGTGGCTCTGACCACAAGGAGCCAGACACTTTCACTCAACCCTGGAATTCATCCTCATGAAATGTCCTCGAAAAGACATTTCTCTCTTCCGCGGTTTTTTTAGCTTTCTTCGCTTGTCTCACGCGAGTTCTTTCAGAACCTAAGAGGATGAGGAGGATGAGCTAGAACTCGTCGGGACTCTAAGCTGCGCCAGGCCTTGCGGCCTTGTCTTTCCATTCCCCAAAGACCACAGGACTTCAGCTGGGTCCCTCTCAGCTCTTGGTTCTTCTTCAATTTTCACATGGGAAGAAACTCCCAGTCACCATCGAGTCAAAACATCTTTGGAGTTCATCACTCTTCGGACCCGGAAGAACGCGATCGCGATTCCAAAACCACCACTGGTCCAAACCATCGAGACTTTCACCCGAGACTGCATTTGGACACTTGTTCATCGACCAAGGCAATGCAAGTATTGTACATTTAACTAAACAACACAGAGGTTTAGTACAAGTACAAGTAGACAGCACTGATGGTATCACCCAGGTGGTTAACTGACTCTTTTCATAGCTACATTCTCTGGTCTCACTAAATGATTCTCACTGACCCTTTCCCCATGTATGAATGATTTCATGTTTGTTTGTTTAGATTAGTTATGTGTTAGTCCTTCGTTAATAAACTCTTGTGCACAAATTACACGAGTTTTGATTCTGATTCTGCCTTGCAAATTAATGTCCCTTTACGATTCTGATTCGAGCTACATGCTCTAATGCAACAGTACTTTAAGAAAGTTATTTTTCTGTGGCCAGGAAAATATAATTTCTTAGAGTTGATATAAAAATTATACAGAATGTTCGCTGGACGAACAGATTAGTTGATGGAAATTGAATTCTGCTACAGTTACTACTGGCAGCTGATATAAATAATTGTAATTAATCATAATTAATTGTAATTATTTATATACATTTCCTTTTGAGCTAAATCACGACAATATTTTGGAAACTGTTATTCTCATCTTTTCTGTTGATACTATTTGTATTTTTTCCCATGTTCTTAGACTTCATTGCATCTGCTGCTGTAATTCAAAAGAAAGCCCTGGAGACCTTCACTGCAGGTGAAACTATAACTTTGGAGTGCTTGATATCTCAACACTGTGAAAACTACTTCTCCTGGTTCAAGCAGTCTCTGGGAGAAGCTCCAACATGCATCCTCAGTCTCTATGCTGACACTTCAGCACCAGTGTTTCATGGAGATTTCAAGTATGACAAGAGATTTACAGTTTTAAAGCAAGGAGATCTTTTTGCTCTAACCATTAATGATGCAAAGCCATCGGATACTGGAATCTATTACTGTGGTGCCCGTGACTACGATCTCACAACTTTTAGTAGTAGGCCGTTTTTAAACTACAAAGGTAAGCAAACCCAGAAAAGTAGTAATATTGCATGTCCTGATGAAAAAAAAAAAAAAAAAAAAAAAAACACTGAACATCCAAATGATGTAATAGTTTTCTAATTTCAGGAGGGAAAACAAGACAATATCAAACTGATTAATATTTGTCTGCAATGGACTCGGGTACTTTGGTAAATGAGCATGAGTTTAACCCAGGGGAAATCACGGTGTCTACTGGTTTAGATATGAATCAGGAGATACACATCCAGGAATCATTTACAAGCATGAAAACATAAATGATCAATGTGAGAAGAGCTCTGAGAAAGATTCACATGTACAGTCCTGTGTCTACAATCTCCCCAAGAAGAGCCTCGCTTTAACCGATGCTGGGACTTACTACTGCGCTGTGGCCACGTGTGGGGAGATACTGTTTGGGAAGGGAAGTAGGCTTGAAATTGGAGGTGAGAAAAAGATAGGTCAAATCACATTTTAACTGTAGTTTAAATATTTAGAGTTGGGTTTTTTTTGTTTTGTTTTTTTTAAATCCTAGAACCAATTTCAGTCTGCCTGGACTGACTTAAAAGTTTCAGTTTTGGTAACAACAAATATTTTGTGGTTGGTGATTATCGCTATCCTTCTATGCAAGAGAGTACAAAAACAACAAGAAACATTTTCTGGTAAGCCATTAATATTTACTGATGATCATATAATGTGTTGATTATTAATGCATTACTGACACCGATTATGAAAAACAAATGAAATCCACCTGAATTCAAAAAAAAAAAAAAAATCTATTATAAAATGACAAATTCTGATTTTATGACTGAGAGAAGTTTGATTATTTTGGAGCACTTACTGTAAAATATACATGCATATTACCATATCAAAAAGTGCAAATATTAGTAATTCATATTTTTTTTAAAGTGTACCTTTAAAAAAAAAAATCTCTGATAATTGCAAGTGAAAAGATTCATATTCTTTACAGAAACCCAGCCATTGCATACAACACTTTTTTTGTCTCCTGCTACTGAGGTAAAATTTAAATAAACTATATTGCCGTGTTTCTTGTATTTTCCGTTTAATTTATTTAGTTATGTATAGAGTACTTTGGTGTTGGTTTTAGGGTGCAGCAGAGGAGTTAAGCTACGCAGCAGTACATTTCCATGGAGGAAACGTAAACAGACACGAGACTGAAAGAAGCTCAAACACACATGTTGTATATTCCACTGCTAGATGCTCTAGTATTAAATAATTCTGTGATATTGTCTGCGATAAGTAATATTGTCCTGTATGTGTTTATTAGTTATATTTGATGTACTCGAGTGCTGTTATGAGTGCAAATAAAAAGAATGCCATTGTCTTACCAAAACATTTCTCTTACTTATATTAATTTAATTCAGAACAAGTATATCAGTTATAAGTTGATAGTCTTATTCTATCTTATTATTTCACTAAAATATTTCTTATATTATTAATCAGTGAAGCAAAGCTGATCTATTGCAATACATACAACAATACAACACTTTTAAGATTAAACATGATGATACACAGGGCAACTTTTTGAGCAATGTTGCTTGGCCACTTTCCCATTCATAATTGTCAACAATATACTTGAGATCGGTTGTGGGCCCTATGTCTCACCTGGTTGCCCACTGACAGCAAAATTGCCCAAAGTTGCCTGGCAATATTGCTCAAAAAGTTGCCCCATGTATCATCACCTTAAGAGGGATAACACAAAACAGGATCTAAACATCTTCAGTATTTACTCCTAATAAAAAGAAATCTGACTATTTAAATCATGGGCACACTTTTTTTTTATTTTTTTATTTTTTTTTTTTTTGAGCTGATCACCTGAACCTAAATAAGCTATATATGCATGCATGTTAAAACAAAATAATAATAATAATAATAGTAATAATAATAATAATAATACATGTCAAATTTAAGCAGTTTAAGCTATAAGTTAAATTAATGTTTAATTATTAAGACTATAACACACTATAAGCCTATCTGAAGCAGCTGAAACAGAATTTCACTGAGTGTGTAGTTTGGCTATTTAACTCCCCCTGGTGTTGAGAATCCAAACTGCAAAGGTGAAGCAGATTTTCTCAAAATGCTGTTCAAGGGCTGCATTGTTTTCAATCCAACGTCATGTATACTAAATGTCAAGTTTGTTCTAGAGGTCCTGAGATCGACTGGGCATGAGACAATAATTTTTGGTGAACCTCTGGTTACTGACATTTGGAGGTCGGTTAAGGACTTTTTAAATAGTTTATAATATGATATGATAATATAACTCGCGTACGCGGATAATATCTTATTTATATGTCTTGATAATTAGTGACACGTTAAAATCTGGTCAACAACTCAATATAATAAATCAACGGAACAAATCGCACAATATACAGATGACCATTATAAACATCCGTATATGAATGGACAGCCCCATTCGATCCAACATCTGCTCCCATTTGCGTAAATTAGCTCCATTCTCCATTCCGTCGTTACGCCAAATGTATAGGCCCATATAACCAGTCGTTCAGTCTCTCGGATAGTTCGTTAATTTGCATTTCATACATTTTAGCTAAATTTAAAATTGTTTACCTGTTGCAGTGCCACAAGCAGGTTTGATGACGCACTCTTGTGACACAGAAAGCTGATTGACTTGAATGAGTAACCCTGAAATTGACTGGTTTTATACAGGCTATGGACAAGACGAATTTATTAGCCTACCTTAGGCCTTTTTCGGCCGCAATTTTTTAGCGGAAGCAAACGACCTTACGTCATTTCAATATCTTTTCTGATTGGTCAGTTCTGAGAGAAGTCTTTACGCTCTCAGCCACATGAAAGAAAAATTAAAATACCCCTACATGCCTTTGTTTAGCTTCATTGTTACATTCCATTTAAACTACATTTTGGAGGAAGTTTAACCTGACTTTGAAGATTTTGTAGTAAGGCCAGTAAGCTAAAATGATAAAAATCCACAGTAACTTGAATTAATGCACATGATATGTGCATATAGATGTACTTTATTATTTTTAAACCTCTTATTTTTGTTGAACCTTTTGTTGTGCCTCCTTTTTGGATTTTATATATGCTACAAATAACCAATAAAATTTAAGATAAGTATGTTAGGTCTACCTTCTACATTTTAGACCACATGACAGGAAGATGTGGCTAATGTGGTCAAGTTGCATGTAATGTGCACAAAGCCGCCAACCCAACACTCAATCTATAACCCTTTTAAGATCGACCTTTTGTACCTGTGAAGAAGGGCCTGCTGCATGTGTAGTCTTCTACAGATCAGTTAATATGACTAAATTGTCATACTTCACATGCATTACATTTAACTTGTGTGAGTATGAATTTAAGATTTTTCTTTAATCCTGTGGCAAATTAAGGACTTTCTGGCAGTTTATAAAAACAATAAGGCAGAATTACTCAGTGTGTACTGTGCATAGTCTATAAGGATTAAGATGCTAAAAATGATATGATATTTAATTTTCAGCTTTAATTGTTTAGGTGCATTTGCTGTGGGCATTTCATTGCATGTATCTCAACCAGAGTCAGCAGTGAGAGTTAAGCCTGGAAACTCTACAACTCTTCAGTGCTTCACACCAGACGATGGGCACTTTATAGTCTTCTGGTTAAAATTTCAAAACAGCTCTGCTCCAGTCTTTGTGGCTTTAGCCGAATCAGGCAAAACTAACATAAAGATTGGAGAAAAATTTCAGGATAGTTCAAAGTATAGATTAACATGGAACCAGCTCAGCTTAAATCTCTTAGTACTGAACATCGAGCAAACTGACATCGCTCTGTACTACTGTGGGATGATTATTTTTGATAGGATGTTTTTTGGAAATGGAACAAGACTGATGTTTGAGGAACATTTTAATGGTAAGCAGTAAATAATCAAAATAAGAAACTGAAATGTGAAGGACAATTTACCAATCAAGTACTTCAACACATGTATGCAAATGTAAAGTTAAATAGTTTGCAAATAGCCTTAGTGAAAAAGCCTTTCAGATGATGATGTCTGTAATGATTATTATTTATTAAAATATTTGTTTTGTTTACAGAAACCGTTCTAGTTAAAGAAAAAGAAGACAGTTGGAGTAAGTCCATTTCAATTTTTATAGTCTTTAAAAAATACATTAGATAAAGTCTACAGTACTGACAAACAGATCCTTTTTTTTTTTTTTTTTGCTTCAACAAAAAGTCAGAATAATTTTAAATTGTTGTATCACCATAATTTATATTTTATCTTGTGGTAGGGGAACAGTTATTTGTCTTTGTTCTGCCCACACTGGTGCCAATCACTGTGGTGTCAATGCTTCTGAACATCATCCTGTATCTACAAAAAACAGGTAACCTTTAGGTAGGACATTTCAGCCTGCTATATTTTTTAGTATAGACAATTTCTTACTAAAATCTTATTTTTGTCACTTTTTCAGACACATCAAAGAGCCAAAGTCATAAACTAGGTAAAATACAAATGTTTGTTTTAAAAGATGTGGAGACCAAGGTTGTATACACAGCTGTAAAAGATGATTGATTTTGTACTGAATACTTGATAGCTGTCATAATATTGTTTTTTTTTTTTTTTTTTTCAATTGAATGAATGATTCAGTGATAAACTCAGTGACTTGCCGCCACCAACTGGCAGTATAAAGTATCATTTCAGTTATTTAAATCATTTTAATCCATCAGTCCATATTTGTTTTTCAATATGTTATAATTAAAACATTAATCTCACATTGTTATGAGTTGTTGTGAATTCATGTCTTTCCGTGCCACCTTTGTAGTGCAAATGAATTTTGTTAATATTGTTTTCTTTTGACTGGTAACTTCTAATTCTACTTGTTCTTATTTGATTGTTTGAATTATAAATTTAAAAAAAAATGACACAAAAGATGACTTTTAGTAAAGTAATGGCATTACAAAGGTTTAAAAAATGCCCCTCTAAATCACTAAATCACCCAGAACAATGTCACACAGTGCACAGGCCCAGAAATCCTAGCGATGGCCCTGGGCCTATACATTGTTTTTTTCCCCTTCTCTTAACGTAATGGTGTACTTAAACTTTCCGTCCACAGTGATTACCGTACCTTTACTTTCACACCCTGTGCTGCATCACAACCACAAACACTCTATTTTCAGAAATGCTTTTCACACCTCCTCTCATTTGAGGTGGTAACACTGGATTGCAGAGCGATAACAACGGTTACCATTATTTCTGCAGTTGTTAAAATGTTTTAGTTCCTGTGAAAGAGCCTGCACAGAAACAGTTTGAGACTCAAAAGGTCACATAGTATTAGTGAACTTAAACTCTTGATTTTTCCCCCCGCTGTTGAGATTCACCTTTTTATTTGGACTTTATACTGCCATTTTTCACTGCTATTGTATAAATATCCTATTTATCACAGGATTTGCCATTGATGATTTATTTATTTTAATCTCATAACACTTTTACATTTGATGGCCAGAAAGGAGTTCTGTACTTTCCCAGGGTCTTTAATCTCACAACATTGCTTATTTTCAACATCCCTCAAATGATATGGTTTAAATAAGTGGCGCTCTGTCTCCACCAAATGTGTACCGTAGTTGGCATCAGTAATCAATACTGATGAGTTGGACATTTAATTACAGAAAATGATTTCTAAATCCAATTTAATTGTTAAAATTAGGGACTAAAAGGAAAACAAAATAGGCCTACTTGAATATGCTGATGTGCATAGGTTGTGCTGAGGGTGAACCAACAGCAGGTTAAAGTGTAAAGTAGTGGTTAATAATTTATAATAACCACTAATAACCACTAATAATTTATTAATAAATTATATACAGAAAGCGAGCAAAGAAATTTCACATTGTCAAATAACATTATCACTCTCAAAAAAACTCCCAAAATAATCACTAAGCTTTATTGTTTATGACAATATGACAATTCACCAGTCACCATGACTCATCTTAACGCTTCTGATTGGACATTTATTTCATTAACTCAATAGTGTGTGCAATTGGTTATAATAATAAACACTAAAAATGCATAATCAGACATATGATGCAACATAAGCTGATCTAACATAAATGTTGCACTTTTCATTTTCACTTTACAACTGGAGTTGCATTTTTGTTCAATTTGGTGGAATTTTTGCCTCTAGTTCCTGTTAATGTTGTGTTAAGTTGCTGCCTTACACAAGCTCTACCTATGCTGGTGTGAATGATTAAAAACAACCACCTTTGAGGCCGTTTGTTTTTCCAAAAGCCAACCCAATGAATGAGTATTTAAAAGAAGGCAGAACAGGAAGATGAGATCAAAGCTGTCACATTTCAGTTCTGGCGAAGGAGTGTAAACACGCAACACCTCAAACATGACTCGATTATTATACTTTTTATGTTTTGTTCTTAAACAGTGTAAGTACACATATTTTTTATTAACCTGTTAATTCTTTTGAATATACTTTTGTACATGTATGAACAGTTAAAAAAATTAAAAGACTCGTTCTAAAGTTGACTGGGAACAAGCTGTTACCATTGCAAACACTGAAAGTTAATTTCAGTTTATTTCAGGTCCATTTGCTGTGTTATTCCATGTGTCTCAACCAGAGTCAGTGGTGAGAGTTCAGCCTGCAAACTCTACAACTCTTCAGTGCTTCACACCAGACGATGGGCACTTTCAAGTGTTCTGTTTAAAATTTCAAAACAGCTCTGCTCCAGTCTTTGTGGCTTTGGGTCAATCTGGAAAAACTGAAATAAAAATTGGAGACGAATTTCAAGATTCTTCAAAGTAAAGATTAGCATGGAACCAGCTCAGCTTCAGTCTATCAGTACTCAACATTGGGCAAACAGACATCGCTGTGTACTATTGTGGGATTATTTTTTATAATAAGATGTGTTTTGGAAATGGAACAAGACTGATGTTTGAAGAACATTTTAATGGTAAGCAATAAAATCAGGATACCCAACATGTGTGCTTTATGTTTTGCACCTTAAATGTCAGAAGAAATACTTTGCAAATAGACTTAGTGTCATGATTTTGTAACTTCAGATATTGCATTATACACTGTCACTTATTTTAATATGAAATTACTTGCTTTGTTTATTATAGGAAAGGAAGTAATTAAAGAAAAGGAAGACAGCTATGGTAGGTCCACTTTGATTTTCATTAGAAGATAACTAAGATTTTTCATTAGAAGATAACTAAGATAGTACTGCCAAACGATTAATTGCGATTAATCACGTCCAAAATAAAAGTTTTTGTGTACATAATATATCCGTGTGTACTATGTATATTTTTTATGTGTAATTAAATACACACACATGCATGTATATGTTTAAGAAAAATTTTGTTTATATATAGAATATATATATATATATCAATTTTATAAATACAAAAATATACATGTAAATATTTTCAAATTATTTACTGTATGTGTGTGTATTTATATATACATAATAAATATACACAGTATACACACATACATTATGTAAATAAAAACTTTTTGACAGCAGAATCATAAAGACAATATTATGAAATCAAATCACTCCGGAATTTCTAGTATATTTCACAAAGAAATGGCAAATAACCCACTGAATTAAACATGATATTTTGAAGTAGAAAGACTGAATTAGTATTTTTTTGTATGTGTTTTCTTAAATATATTCCGGTTTGTTTTCTTTACGATTTCAGAAACCATTTTTACAGTGTACTTTTACTGTTGTTGGAATAATTTAATAGAATAAAGGTTAGAATAGCAAATGCAATAACTCATGTTAACAAATGAGACATTATTGTAAAGTGTTACCAGAATAATTAAAGATAATCGTAACATACTCTATATTTCATCTTACAGAAGGGAAACAGTCTGTCTATATTGTGCCAACACTGGTGACAATCATTGTGGTGTCAGTACTTCTCAACATCATCCTGTGTTATATCTTAAAGAAACATAGAGCAGGTAATATTTATTTGCCGCACATACTGGTATTTTCAAAATATGCACATTTCTTTGTTTTTCTAATCTCACTTTTGTCGATTTTTTTCAGGCATGTCACAAACTAATTTGAGTCAAAATGTAAGAACTTTTATACACATTCTATGTTTTGGTGCTTTAAAATAAAAAATTTCATAACTGTTAAATCTTGTCATTTATCTTTAAATTTTTTTAGTCAAACACGGAGATAAACTATGCTGCATTAACATTTGCTCAGAATCAGAGGAAAATTAAACCAAGACCCAAAAAACATCAGAGGTACAGAGCCACAGGTAATATACGGAGCCGTGAGACATCAATAGAATTAGTGGATTTGAAATGATCATTTGAAACTATTCTATGTAAACTTGTATGAAATGACCTACCATATATCTAATTCAAAGAATGTTTTTTTCCTGACAATTAAAATGCTAAATGCCAGTTTTGACCTGTATAATTTGTGCTGCGTAGTAAAAGTTGTGCTGTGTACTAGAACAATCTGCAATGTCATGCCCAAGTGGCTGCTTCAGTACAATATTTCTGTTGTCTAATGTTTTCAATTGAGTTTGTTTGTACTAATGTTTCATTGCATGAAAAACACTCAAGAGCAGGATGGTACAGTGCACTGAAAAAAATTGGTGTGGGATTTACTTTAAAACAATTTTCACTCAGAAATTGCTAGTAAATTTCTCAAATCATTACAAAAAACAATGAATTAAATGTGAAATGTATATTTCTTCTTGATATGGGATTTCTGATACTTTTTTTTATCTTTTTTTTTTACAATTGCAACCATTGTGTGAAGCATGCGTAAGTTTGTACAGTATGTGTGCAAATGCGTTTGTGAACAAAATATTACTCCAAACACCTCAGGCATATAAGAACACAACTGGAGTTGAAAACATTAACATTTATTTATTGATTAAGAGGTTATACATTGTATGATAAATATGGTCTTTTATTGTATTATTGGCAAAGATACTATGATTCAAATTGCATTTCTATACATAAATACAAAATCTGAGGTAGGGCCTCAAGGATTAATGACATTTAAAATAAATTATGCCTTTTCATATATGTTTATTTTCCTCTTTTTATACGTTTTGCTTTTTTTGTCCGGCACAGGATTTAAAATCTAGATATTTTTCATATTTATACTCTACAATTCAACTCAAATGATGCCATGATCTGTTGGAGGTACATATCTGTATCCATAGGCAGATTTCCCTCATGTAAAACACACAGAAATATATGACATTACCCAAGTAATAAGAAATTTTACCTATGCTCCGATAGGTCCACAGTAAAGTGCCAAATGACACGACATACATTACAATATAGACTGACCACATGATGACTGATTGGAAGCTACTCTGTATCATTATTCTGAAATACACATAATAGTTTATTACCAGAGGACATCTATAAGGCCAAAGGTTACCTGAAGATGTCATATAACATATTGACACACATCAATAATGACCACTAAATGAAGGATGAGTGGCAGTATCTCAGTCTCCTAAATACACAGAATAATATATCTCATTTCTTCATATAGGCTATTTGTATATATATACGTATATATATCTTTTTCTTTTAGAATATATGTTCTTTTTTAAGCTTTTTTGTTTTTTTCAGAACCCTTTGAAAAGTTCTCCTTCTTTGGTTGCCTACTGCCCAGTGTCGCCCTGTAGGTAGGAAGAGGTGGTAAACTCAGCTGCAGCTGCTAAGTAAGGGACACATTCGAGAAAAGGAGCGTAAAGGGAAAGCATACATGGACAAATAATCCACAGCAACACAAACAGCACATGCAAGACTGTTACCTATTTTTTTTTTCCACAGAATATTTGTTACGTGAAAGGGGTTGTAACTATAGCTCTCGGACAGACGTACAGCAACACAAGGACTAACGGAAACTCCATCCAGAACCTCAAATATTACAACGATCGCAGCAGCCGTCTACAATTGGTGTGCTTTGTATACCGCTTGTTGTGCTACATAACCCAGAGCTTCTATTCGAGCTCTTGCGTACAGATGAAACAATGTATAGGGAAACCTCAACTGACCTGACTGCCAGGCTGCATTTGATCACGTCTGGATGGTTGGATAAGTATAAATCTAAACATTAAGCGCTGCATATTATTCCACACATTCACACACACATATACTACACAGAGAGTAAGATTAAACACGTATCAGAAAAAGCATCTCTTTTGCGACACTAATACATTGAGGAGTACCTTTTTTCTTTTTCTGTTTTATAAATGCTTTATATTCAAGGTGATTAGTGTAGTATCTGCATATTACATGGCTTTCGTAACACATCACGCCCAGGCAAAGTCTTAATGTTAATACTTACGTTGCATGGGCAGTGTGGCTTTTTTCACTAACTAAATCATATCCACAGTACTCATTATTTAGGTATACATGTTGAACTAATAAAAAAGTAATTCTTTTTTTTTTTTTTTTAATTTACACTTTTTTTATTGTGGTGGTGGAAAACAACCACTTATTTTAAGTGATGTTTAATCAAAGTGCTTTGTGTAGTGCTTTGACTGATCAGCACAACAACTAACAAGAACAAAAAACCTACTACTACTAAAGCATTTTATCTGTAACCATATTTACAGTCCAATAACTGGTAATGGGACACTAATTATAAGATATATTAGGATTCAAATTGTCAATACATGGCATAATATTCTGAATATGTGCACTTTTACAAATCTTATAGAGAATTGGTTATATGTAGGGCTGCACGACAATGGTTAAACGGTTGATCACAATTTCTTTGCTTAAAATAATATATATTAATAAATAATAATATATATTTTAAATTTCATAAGAATTATTGCACTTACATAAAGACAAATTAAGAAAATGACAACTTGCATGGCTTGCTTGCAGCAAACTGTGCAAATGACCATATGAAAGAAAACAGACTTACTGTATTGCACATTTATTTGAGCAGAATATCTCAGTAGAGATTTCTAAACTGAAACTTACATATTTTCTGAAACTTACACTTTTTCATAATGGAAGATTAAGATTGGGAAGATTAAGTAAACCAAGTACGGGCGTCGTGATTCAAGTCGACTATTTGAAAATCCTCGATTTAATCTTGCCTGCATCGATTAACCAGCAAAACACCAAAAGTGGCTTATTTCACTGACGAGAATCCACGAAACGCATTATTAGACTGTTTTCCAAGGCTGCATGATATATTAAACCCATCTTAAAATCATAATTAAGCATAACTGTGAATTCACAAAGGCTATTCCGTTAAATAAATACATGCGACGCAGGTTTAGGTTTGGTATGTGCATGTCAGAGCAGCTCCGTTCACAGTAAACGCTGCTATACAAACTTAAATCATTTACATGTGTGGAGCGTTTCAAACTCCTCTGCATGCTGCTGTGAGTTTGTGTTTATTATAACGTTCATCTGGAAACGCAACGTGCGCCATTTCATCAGATTTGCAAGTTAAATCATTCATAAACCTACCTAAGAAAATACATAACTATCTCAATATGCTAACTGTTTATCGCGATTTCAAAATAAAAGCTCAAACCCTCACTCAGAGTTTACATGTTATGATGTCCACATATTCATTAAATTACAGCGGCTATACCATCTGTCGTAAAGAAATGGCCACATATTAAAGATTAAATGGACATTTGAATTAAATGATGCTTAATCAATGTTAAAACAGGATTAGATCACGCAGTAAATTGTAAAAACAATCGTCAGGCCGTTGGCGCCCTCTGCAGGCCTTTGTTGTAATGCGTAATGTACTTTAGCTGTATTGCTTGATACATTATGTATTTTAGCAGTTTTGTTCGATAAAACCATATGATTTCTTGCTTTCGGTACATTATTTAAACTATTATTGCCTCATTGCTATTATATATGTATTTTTAAGCAATTTTAAAGGCTACTGTTCATTTACATCTATTTTTGTTACCATAAAAAAATAAAATAAATAAATACATAATTATAATCATAGGGCCCTTTGAAATCTGTTTTGTTTCCAAATTATTTTTTTTCCATTTAAATTATATATATATATATATATATTAATCAAAAAAGCCTGTCTAATTATTTGAGTTTTACAGTTTTAGTTTTACCAAATTCTGTTTTCCATTACTTTTCTGGATTCCATTTTATGATTCCATTCCATTTTTAAAATCGCAAGCGGCTCCAATTAATTTATTTTATTAAAAAAAAAAAAAAAAAAAAAAGAATGTATTAATTTTTTTTGTTCTTTTTTTCCCCCAGAAATACTGTGTATTTACATTTTTTTCTTAGATAACTTTTTTTTTGTGTGGGAAATTAATTGTTTAGATTAATCGATTAATCAATAAATTAGTCGACAGATTAATAGTCATTAGTGGCTGCCCTAAAACCAATCTCTGATTGGGGTATTCTGGCAACAGCAACCATGAGGGAAGGCTTGTTACCAATACAAGTTAATGCCAATGCTAAATTAAATTGAAGGTTTTCAGGATAATAACCAGCGGGCATATATCTTCAGGTGATTACGCTTAATAAATTGAGCTTAATTAAATTAAAATACGATTCATCGTGCAGCCCTAGTTACATCAAGTTTCCACAAATATGTTCAACTCTAATCCAACATCTAATAAGGTTGATGGAATGGAGAAATACCTGAGACCCTGTTTCATGAAGATGAACAGACAAACCGATGGAAAACATTAAAAACAAGGAGTGTGGTCCCCAAGCACAGGATTGAAGAATGAAAAACGTTTGTTTTTTTTTTCTAATCTACTTATCCTCTGCAAGCAATTGTTAAAAATAGTGTGTCAGCTAGTTGAAGTTTCTAAAATATACACTTTTTATGAGACGACTGGTTTGCCACACATACCACACTCCTCTACTTTTACTGCCTACTGCATAAGAATAGGAGGATTCACAAAGTCTATGAACAGATCACGACACAAACTCGAAAGCATACTCTGAATATTAGTATACATACATAACTGCTAGTTGGCCGTTGAGTACTACTCTAAACAACACTGAAAGGTATTATTACAGTTTTGCATGGCTAACTTTTCTTTGAAGACAGGGATGGATCTATACTACTGGAACCTACACTATGAGTTTGGCTTCTATAACATTGTAGAGATATTTCCAACAGGTTAGTAGAAGAGTAGGATAGCTTATAATTCACAGAGACTGAAATGTGCTCACTTCCCTCCATATTGTAGTACGATTGGTTTAATTAGCACTATACTATGCGGTATTTTATAAATAGAGGAAGTCTGAGGCACAAGGTACGGCTATAAGTGGACACAAGTGGAGAGCGATAGTACGATATCAGAAAAGAGTTTGAGTTCACTGTGCACTACTCAGCAGTTTATCTCATTTGTGTTTGCTACATTTAAGAGATGACAAGCAAATAGACAAGAAATATAAATGCTATTCTCCTCTTTTTTGTTTTCTTATTAACATCAGCAGTCACTTCGGAATGAAAAAATAATTAAAAAACAACCACTGCATGATGCATGATCAGTCAAATATTGCCTCAACAGTTGCAACTGCATCATTATATTGCCTCTGAGAAAAAGGTTCAGCTGGGATCGGTGTATCAGAATGTGCGTGAAAGACCTCCACTCTTAGACTGACTATGAATAATTATTCAGAAAACAATGAAATCATAAGGAGTTGTCTGTGCTTTCCACCTGAAAGTCCCCTCTAAAAGTGCCAGAAGAGGGGGAATATGGCTGAAAGAGAACACTATGGAAAAAAGGGGAGAAAGAGTTTGACATGAGTGCTGGTCTCACCCTCAGAGGCCTCTGGGAATTTTGCACTCACAGGGGATTGAGGAGGATTATTGATATTGGGCTGATAGCTGGAAATCTTTGGGGGGAAGTTTGAGGCCGAGGGAGTTGGTGCCCAGTGGGTCGATCATGTTCTTGTAGCGTTCCCCACGGTGTTTCATCAGGAATGGACCCCAGTCGGGCTGAGGAGAGCACACCAACTTCAGACGCTGTGGAGAAAAAGAAGAGGCATCGAAATTGCAAGCTGGGTGCTTGGTTTGCATCCTAGAAATTGATTAAAGATTGTTCGTTTGATCTTTTTCAAAAATAGAATTTCATAGAATTACTGAAAAAGTATCACTTTGATTCGTTATTTTGTTGTTAACATTGTTCATGTGCATAAAACGTTTTATATCCATGGAGATTTGGATAATGCTTTTAGAATTATTATGCATGCATAATTATATTATTATAGTAAAACTAGAACTAAAACCATAAAAAGATCATTTTCATTACTTTCATTAAATATTAGGGTCATTCTATGGAAATATTCTGTCCCTAGCCTTTACAGAAATATTACACTTGAAAAACACTTTAGGGTCACAATTTCTTTATATTGTAAAATGAAACTATATGTTATTTGAACAATTACACCTTCTTGAGCCATTAATGTGGCAGTATTTGTTTTTAAATGAATCATACAGAATTCCAAGCACCACAAATCCGCTCGTCCCCACAGCCATGTACAACCATTACCATTTAAAGTACAATAATCTATTCATAGCTATCAAATATATGATGTAAATGGCATTAAAAAAAAAAACTAAATACAGAATAAATAATATAAAGTATATAATAAAAGTAGTGGTCCCTTGGAGTTGTGTCACTGGTGTTACCGTTTAACAAAAATTGTTTATTTCGAAATAAAAATCACACTGATGACATCACTTGACTTCCTTCTTCCTATTTCCTAAAGATCTATGAAAAAGATCTATGTTAAGTCCACTGTCTCTTTTCAGTTTTTAGAAATTTTTAGAAACACGATTTCAAATGAAGCTTTTAGTTGAAGTCACTGGTATGACTTATTGTTAGGTAATTGTAAAAAAAATAGAATACAAATGGATTAAATTACTTAATTTAGTGAGTATACCATGATTCACAACATGAGGTTTGATACCTTGCAGCAGCCATATTGAAAAATGTATTTTTCATGAAAACTGTCACTTAACAACAGTGAAGATCAGTATATCGGGTCTTATGTATGTCATTGGTGATTCATTGTGTCATTGGTGTTACTGTGTCACATTAAATAAATTATGCCCTTATTTCTTGCATTTTTCATTATTTTTCTGTAAGTCTGACTACACGTGCTACATGTGGTCTTTAAATAATTGCACAAAAAAGATTAAACTTATTCTGTTTGTTTCAGTAACACTTATCATTTTCATTCAGTTAAAATTGGTGTACTTAAAAAAAAAAAAAAAAAAAAAATTAAAACTGAAATAAAAATGAATATAAAGAATAAATAAAAATGAATATAAAGATTCTTAAAAAAAAAAAAAAAAAATATATATATATATATATATATATAAATCTTAAATGGACACAAACACAACAAAATTACTAAACATTAACTAAAATTAAAATAAAAAAAAAAATGTAAAAATGAAAACTAATTCAAAATATTAGTAAAAACTATAATAATATCTTAGTGATACTAAAATAACACTGGTTCACGCCACAGGACTAACCACAATGAACTAATGATGACATAACATAATTAAAATAGTAAAAAAAAAAAAAAAACTTTGGGAAACAAAGAGCAAAGGACCTGAAATAAACCATTTTTCCTGCATTTTTAATAAAATACCAATCTATTTATTAAATAGCAATACTGAGCAGTTTTAAATAACACTCGAATAGAAAATAACCCAAACATCTCTCCCTTACCTCAATAAACGATCCAGGTGCAAGGTGCATCTTGATAACAAACATAATGGGAATCCATATGACAGAACAGATGACCATAAGCCAGCCGAGAACCATAGACCAGGTCGGGTAAGTGTAATCCTCATATGTCATCACCTTCCACTGGTACAGACTGAGTGCCAAAATAAACTAGAGAGAGAGAGAGACAGAGTTAGTGGCAGTACTAACCAATAGTAATAATACTGATGAAGTGTGGTGTGTCACAGGTATCTGCAGGAATGGTCATATAAGATATAAGGTGGACATACTGTGAGAATGGTTGGTGTGACAAAGGCCCAGCAGATTCTCCAAAACTTGTTTGGCTGGAACCCAATCATCATCTCAATGTCCTCACAGAACCGCTGTAGACCTGCACCACAAATACAGGAAGGAAGGAAGGAATGGAAGAATAAGAAAGTAAGAAAGAAAGAAAGAAGTCAATGGCCATTTTAGCACTTCTGCAAACTAATCCAACTCAAACTTCAGGGAAAATGTTTTAAAATAAAGACTGAAAGAGTTATCCAAAGCTTAGTGATGGTAACGTTAAAATAATGCAACTTGTGTAGTTTGTTTATACTGTAGCTTTTGTTTAGCTTTTTTTCTTTTGGTGACTGTATTTAGACTTCAAAAATCATAAAAGTTTTCTTCATTTGGTTTGTTCTTTTTGTTCAAGATCATCAGGATGAACAAAACATACAAGAATCATAATCTAGTTCAGTCACAAAAAGCCACTGGAAAAATCCTATTGGACTTTTGCTGAAAGAACCAGGGTGATGCTAACTAAAATACATCATCACTGCAGCTGCATATAGCTGTTCATTTAAATTAATGAAACAATTAAATATTCATTACTATTTATCAACTATATATCGTATAAATTATTGTTGCTAAACTATACAAACCCTATACTAATAGTATTTAGATTGTATTTAGTATTTAGCTGCCTTTTAGCTTTAATCCTATTCATTGCTTGTTTGTTTGTTTAATTATTTGTAATTTTCTTTTACATTACCTAAAAATCAGATTCCTGCTGTGCACTAAAATAAATAACGGAAGCCCTAAATCTAAACACAAATTAACATAATTTTGTAAACTTACCATAAACGTATGAGACTCCAATCAGTTCGAATATGGCTATGATGACCAGAGAGTAAGAGGCTGCGTATGTGTCCACCAGCTGAAGCATGTACATTCCACTCTGCGCATGAAAACACACGCACACGCAGATTTAAAATAAAAATAAATGAGACTAATCTAAAACTCACCAAGTGGATCACTTTAATTAAAAAAGCAAACAAACTAACATTTATTCCAGACCTTTCCAATTATCTGCTTTAGGATTTCCATTCCAGTCTATTTACTTTTCTATTTACTTGTTGTTTTATTATTTACCAGAGAGCTGCTTTAATTAAAGTGTGCTATAAAGGTAAAGTTTTTGCAGTTGGGAATAAGAGTAAATTTCCTACCTCAGTGATCATGGGGAAACCCAGCACAAAAAAGGACAGACAGCAAACCAAAGTGAACAGAGGCTTGTGTTTGCGCAGGTACTTGGGGAACTCATCAGAAACAGACGTCACTATAGTTTCTATGGTGGCAAACTGGAGAGGAACAAAAGTGTGAACAAAAAGTAATTTATTGCATTCCATTCTGTGCTCACATTACACATTACAAAAACTGTAAATCATACAAATTATGATTTCCATTACCATGGTATCCAGACCAAGTGTAAGCAGCATGAGGAAGAAGATGATGGCCCAGAATGGTGACAAGGGCAACCTAGTCAGGGCCTCTGGATAAACTACAAACGCAATCCCAGGACCTACACAAAAAAAGAGCATATTTACAGACCAGACTGATCAAATGCCTATTAGGTCAAATGTCATTGAAAACAATGACGATGCGATGAGTTTTGTGTTTCTTCACTAAAAAAAAAACAACAACAAGCAGACATCTGATCATAGTTAATCACAGCTCACCATCCTCAAGCACACGCATTCATACTACGTACCTTCATCTGCCACACTCTCAATTGGGACTTTGAGCTCATGAGCCATGAAGCCAATAACTGAAAATATGACAAACCCAGCAAAAATACTGGTGGCACTGTTAGTACACGTCACAATGAGAGTATCCCTGGAAAACAAAAAAGACAGAGCACATTATGTAATCTCACATCATAAATAATAATACATAGATGTTATTTTGAGCAGAGGTGCCTACTGAATGTGTACAATCCCTAGCACAGCTAATTTTGCAGTTTTAGTTTTGAAATGAATATGAAAGAATAACATTTATCTTTTAGTCTCTTGATTTAACATTTAGTCTCTTGACTGCAGAGACTCACTTGTTTACATTTGATAATTCAGATATTATACTGCATTTATTTAATCAAAAATAGAATAAAAACAGTAATATTGTGAAATATTATTACAGTTTTAAAAAAATCTAATTTATTACATTTTAAACTGTAATTTATTCCTGAGACGGCAAAACTGAATTCTTAGCAGCCATTACTCCAGTCATGATCCTTCAGAAATCATTCTAATATGCTGATTTGCTGCTCAAGAAACATTTATTATTATCCGTTTTTAAAACAGTTGTGCTGCTTAATATTTTTGTGTAAAATGTGATACATTTGCACATTGTACATTTCTTTGATGAATAGAAAGTTCAAAATAACAGTATTTACTCTAAATAAAAAACTTTTGTAACATTATAAATGTTTCTGCTTCCACATATGATCAGTGTATGCATCCTTGATGAATAAAACTATTAATTGCTTTCAAATCCCTAACATCTGAACAGCAGTGTATTCTAAAGTGACAGCACTGGTTACCTGTAACAGTTATTATGGAACTTATTGTAGGACGACAGGGTTATAAGACCACCCCATGCTGCAGACAGAGAGAAGAAAATCTGTGTAGCAGCATCCTTCCACACCTAGAGTTGAAGTGAAAGAGAGAGAAAAAAGATAGATGGAGGAATGAAATAAGATTAATTCTGGAGGACAGTATGTTAAATATTTTATCATGAAATATGTGACCCTGGACCACAAAAACAGTCATAAGAAGCACTGGTATATTTGTAGCAATAGCCAACAATACACTGTATCGGTCAAAATTATTGATTTTTCTTTTCTGCCAAAAATATTAAGATTATGTTCCATGAAGATATTTTTGTTCATTGCTGAGAACTTCATTTGGACAATTTTAAAGGTGATTTTCTCAATATTTTTTGCACCCTCAGATTCCAGATTTTCAAATAGTTGTATATCAGTCAAATATTGTCCTATCCTAACAAACCATACATCAGTGGAAAGCTAATTTATGGTGTATAAATCAATTAAATAAATAAAAAAAATACCCTTATGACTGGTTTTGCAGCCCAGGGTCACATATAATAAATAATAACACCCCATTCTTTTTATTACCTTGGCATCGTTGAGTTTTTCCCATTTGGGTGTTATGAAGTAAAGGATCCCAGAACCGGCTCCAGGCAGAGTGACCCCTCGGATCAACAGGATGACCAACACCACATAGGGGAACGTGGCAGTGAAATACACCACCTGAAAAAGACACATATACAACATACAATGAAAAACAGTCATCACTCAAAGATATTACTAGTCTTCTTTAGTAGTTTATCTAAGACAAAAACTTTTGCCAAACTTTTGCTTACAGTCTTGAGCCAAATTAGTAAACACACATTTACCTGGTGATATCTGGACTATTTCCACTTATTTGCTAATTACTTACAGTTTGGTTACTGTCTGCACTCTAAGAAATGTCCATTAATGACAGCCCAATGTGCTACTTAAGGAATTTTCTGGAAATCAGCTTTGCACTGGACCAGAGAGAGACCTGTGTATGCTTCTCTCTTACAAGTTACTGAAAAGTAAGAGAAAATAGTCAACCTGTTTTCTTACCTTCCCTGAGGACTTGATCCCTTTAGCCAAAGAGGCATAAACAATAAGCCAAGCTAGAAAAAGGCAAGCAGCCAAGGGCCAACGAATGTCACCTGGGTATTCAATACCCTTCGAAATATGCAACACATTATACCTGTCAAGAAAGGAGATTAGCCATTTAATTTAATGATTACACAAACCACCTCTAAATACATATAAATGGCAAAGCACACTTACTTGAAATATTCCTCACTAGGGCTGACATAGGTTTTATTGTCCGATGTGATATTTAAGAGTTTAGTCAAATTCCCGACAGCATTTGCAGATAAACAGAATGTAGTGTTCTTGATTGATGTGATGTTTCTGTCCCTCAGTATACACGAGTCTGGCCAGAAGAAACAATGATAGAACTTGGAATGAACGTGAAAAAGTTCCTGTTTTCCATCGTCATTCACTGCCTAGTTGAAAAACATTCTTTAAACAAATTAAGTGCACGAAATCAATCAAACGTCGTACAAACAGGCCTACACAACTCACACACAACTGCAATACAGTACACAATTTGAGTCGGTAGTAGTGGTGCTACTCAAACAGGCCACGAGGTGGCAGTGCATCTCACTGCGGCACTGCACCAACTCTTACAGTAAATTTGTCAAGCAAGCAGATTTTCTGCTGAATTCACCAAAAGCACGACATTGAGAAAAACGTTTTAAAAACGAATTAAAGCGTAAAAATTTTAGCAGATTAAAACAAATGTGTAATAAAACACAAGAGGTTTTATTCCAATTAGATTTTAAGCAAAACTCATTCTGATAAGTTGCACTAATCGCACTTTTCAATGTGACACATTAATCATAAATAAAACAAAACACAAAATCTATTCATATTGCATGATGGTTCTAAAGTTTAAAAAGGATTTGATTTTACAGTTTCTGTAACTGACAAAAAAAAAAAATCTGTCAAGTCATCAGATAAGAACTTTTTGCGTAATGAGAAGAAAGAGTTTCGTTTAGGGTATAAAGAGAGCAGGATGACACTGAATAACCTAAATTGAGCGGTAGGCTACTTAATTCCTGAAATACAGGTTGCGCATTGCGCATTTTAGTTAGAAAAAAAGAAGGGGTGTTGGGGGGTGGACTCACAGGGGGAGAGGGAGAGAGAGGGAGAGAGAGACGCTCATCCTTACCCAAAAGCAGCATGTCTTTGTCTTTGCACTCGACGGTGTTCCATTCATTATTACAGGTGGCCCATGGCAGTGTCTCCTTCAACGAAGCGAACAGGTAGTACAATGTCCAGCACATAATAATATTATAGTATATGGCTATCAAGACAGATATTATCAACATGGCAATCCCGCAACCTATAATAACAAAATGAAACCAGATAATAGAAATTACACTTAAAGCAGTCGGAAAGTCGATTACCAGTTCACTGGAAACACGAATATAACACATTAGCACAAACATTACTTATTAGAACGGAGGATCAATTAATAAAGTAACGTCAGTTTACCTTGTAGAGCTGGAATCGCTTTCCATACTGACACCGGGCCTTGGCTGGCGAACTGACCCAAAGACACCTCCAACAAAAATATAGGAATACCAGCGAGGCCTAACATGATTAGGTAAGGTATCAAAAACGCACCTACAAAAAGACAGAACAGCTGCTATTGAAAAAAGTCATGACTCATGAGTAGTGCGTCTTTAAAAAAGTGAACAAAAAGTAAAGTTTGCATTTTATATATATATATATATATATATATATATATATATATATATATATATATATATATATATATATATATATATATAAATTAAAATATAATACATACAATTTTTGATAATATTACAAGATCATTTACACCAAACAATAAGTATGAAATGTAAAATAAAACAACATATAAACACTATTAATGTGTACAAATGTTACCAAATAATAATTCTTTCGTTTCCCTTATAATTCGCACACTAAAATAAAATTCGTGCAATCATAAAACGAATTTTTCATTTTATCACAGATAATAAAATTGCCTCTAACGAAAGTTTATATGTGCGTATTACTACGCACTGACATTCCCGACTTTAAACTATTAATTTTCGATAAAAATCGATTTGTAGTAAAACAAATATATAACCTTACATTTTCTAGCATGCTTTCCCTTGATTATTTCTCACCTCCACCATTCTGGAAAGCAAGATATGGGAATCTCCACACATTTCCCAAACCCACAGCATATCCCACCATGGACAGAATAAAATCCAGTTTGTTGGACCAGTTCCCCCGGGCCTTATTCTCATCTCCTCCATCATCATCATCATCCTCCTGAAAGAACAGTCCACTGAGTATTTAGTGTGATCGGATGTGGGTTGCTATGTAGCTTACACTTTAACAGATATTCAGTTTTAACTATGACAACCATCCAAGTATGGTACATCAAAATTATAGACGTATTAACATTTAAAACATAAAAAAATAAAAAAATAAAAAATCAACAACTTTCAACAATCAAAAACAACTTTTTTGTCTCGTTTCCCTGACCTGGAAATAAAAGGGTCGCCCTTGGCTCTAATGAAACACCGCAATGGGAATTGTACCATAAGCAGATTCTTATGTAACACATTATCCTGCAACACAACCAGTCATCAGAAACCAATCTCTTAAAACAATAAACCTCATACATGCAGTGCTCAGCAGCTTCATTTCCAATCATAAAGCAAATGTTGTAACTCTTGTTCTGGGGGGGTTGTTTCAGTGGCAATGCAGTAATACACAGCTTACAGCATTTGATGTATTCAGGTTCCTTGACACGTCCTCTTACTCGACCTGTTCGTGAAAACTGCTGTAATTATTGTGCCGTCAGAAATAATCACTATCACTGTTCAAATCTTTCCAGATTGTAAACAGATTTCGTTTCGCTGCTCACTTTGGAGAGAATGAAAAACAGTGTCCTTTTGTCCAAAACATTTTTTTGATATATGAGAGCCGTGTATCAAAAATGACAATGGTTTTTACTCCTGAAGCACATCGCATTGAACACAAACGAATTTAAACGATTACACAGTAAAAACGGTGCAAATTATGAGCAGTTCAAACAAGAGGTTAGGAGGTTGAATTAGATTACATATTCATATAAGTGCATCTTTGTTTCAAACGTTTCAGCAACCCTACAAAAAACTACAAATTAGTCACAGCGCATTTTTACCTGTCGCAAAAGATGCCAGCGAATAGATTTCGGCTAGGAGGTAACCATAGCAACAGTACGCCGCTCCAAATAACCGTCACTACTTAGGCTATCACTAAGTGTAAATTTAAATATCACAATAAAACACCATATATTTTTAAAGGATAATAGCGTCAAATGAGAGTTTCGGTTAAGTGAGACGAAGCTCTAGAACCTCTATTATCATCATCATTTTTCAATATTTTTTAATTTTTACAAACGCAAGTGGGTTAAATATCTGGCGAACAAAATTTAAACTGTAACGGTCGTAACGGACAAAGCTGCCGCTGGAATCCTTTGGTTTTGCGATGCAATATAGGACACTTAAAACATCTAGCGTTTGTTTTTGCTCAAGACTCTCCCCGTTTGAAAGCTTTACGCTTAGGGGTGATTGGCTGATTCAACCGGAATGAAACGTTCCTTAACCACTTACCCCGGTCAATGTGCCAGGCAGAACAGATGTATTGCCATCTGTACCCAGGATGATGGTGGTCTGGCTCATGGAGGTCCAGTCACCGGTGCTGTTGTTATGCTCCGCCGCGATCCTTACAGCACTTTGATTGTTAGACATGAAGTCCGACGTGGCTTTACCGCTCGAACCATCCATTTTACCGACGGAATCCTTGCGCACGGCAGAATTAACGGGAGCAAACGTGGGTCCAGGTGCGGCGTTTTTAAACGTCCCGTATGCTTTATTGGCTTCCATGTCGCACGGTTTATTTTCCGATGGACAAAAAGTTTTCCGTTCGTTCACAGGCGGCGGTTGGGGCACCGGGTTCCCGTTCTCCGGTTTGTTAGTAGTTCCAACCGCTCCCCCAGACGGCTGGGGCGGAATACTGTTTGACGGCTGTCTCAACATTTCCCCGTGCTCGGAAAAATCCTGCAACGTTAAATACACATTAGTCAGGACCAGTATAATTAACGTAATAATTAACTGCTATTTCACACCTACAGAGACCCAACATTTTTACATAGACCTACCCTTAGGCAGCACAGCGAAATGGCAACGCTATCATACTACAACTTCTGCAATGTATTTTATGCCAGACCGTTTCTGGACATGTCTGCTTCACTTCTTTGATTTTCAGCTCACGGACGGTAGCTGTTTGCTTCTTGCTTTTACCATTAGAGAAAGATTCTTTAATTTTACGCCTCATTTACCTCCTGTCATTCAACCCCGACACATCCCCTGGTTTTATGGGCAATAGACAAGCTGCCGGGCTCGGCCGAGGCTTTCCCCCCCTGCGGCAGGCACCAGTCCCGGTGTAAGTGTGCGGTGCAAACCCGGGTGCAAACATGGAACATTACACCAACAATTACATTGCACCGTAGGAGATCGCTGTCCTAAAAACCCTTTTAAAATATTCTGCATACCAAAAGAATAATAATTCTAATAATATAATAAAATGTCTATAATTTTTTAAAAATAACTACTACTAAGGCTATAATTTTGTATTCATTTTTTAAGCGTGATATTTTCTTATACACTGTATAACTTGCCTTCGAAAAGGTGTAAAAACGCCTGCAATAAAGTTTCAGCACCGTGGATAGCGACACTTAGTTCATTGGTGCACTTACAAACAATACTTTTTTTGTTCCCAAGACTGTTTTAAATAATTAGTAAACTGTTCATAGCAAAAACACGCAAAGCGTAAAGTAATGAATGTGCTGTACTTACCATTTGTGCAGAGTCAACAAATGTGGGTTAATAGCAGAAAACAGCTGGAAAGACGGCAGGCAGACTGAGTTTGGCTGTGCAAAGTGCAAAGCTTTCTATATCTCCGTGGGAAAGATCGGGTTTGCGTCAGTGCATGGCAAGGTACCCTTCGCATGACATTTTCTTGATAATAGGGCTTTGATAAATCATTGGCCTTCAATTCTGATTTTAAAGGGGCAACAAGCGAAGACGTGAGCTCGTGACACACACAAGGCAGCGCGAGACTACGTTTGGGGACGGACTGGCTCGTGACTGATTAATAAACTTGTCCCTCAGGACTATGTAAAGATGTTCATCTGACGCACGGAGAAGATTCTGCAGACGCAGGCATCGTGGGGACTGCATAGTTGACCGACTCCTATACATATAGTTAAATCTAATGACTTTTAATCAAGTAATATTATTAAAGGTAGATAACAGGCCCATTTAATTGTTCTAATTATATCTTATCACACTTAGGTTATTTACATGTAATGCACAGAACTGCGCCAAGGCTTGCTTTTTTATTTAGATAAGGCCATGGTAATATGATTTTTGAACGATTTGCTTATATTTTACATGAATGACTACATCTACAACCAAACAGTTGACTTTGGAAAATTATGAATCACCACTATAAAAACTTTTGTAGCATATTTTCTATAGTATTTAAGTAATGGATCTCACGGTTCATAGTTCACACGTCACACGAACGCACGCGTACCCTTATGCGTCACCGGCACACATACTGTTCAAGTGTGGAAAGTGGGCGAGGTTTTTGAGGAGTGGAGGCACTCATTTGTTAAACTTTTACGCAAGACAAAGGATGAGTAATTTTCTATTTTTAGCTTCGATGTAAGCACACTGCATTGAGCATCCAAGCATCACCCCCCGGAGTACAATTTTTTTAACGAAGAAGCACTGAATTGAATGCAGCACCTTTATGAAATTCTACTTATTAATGCATTAATAATTTAAACACACATTACAATACATAGACCTAATAGCACATCATGTAGGCTATATTTAAGTCGATTCATATTTGAGTATACTAAGCTGTTAAAGACTATTTAATAACTGCGTTTGATTAAACTTGTTTTAAAGTGCCCAACCAGTTAATCAAGAAATATAATAACGTCGGTAAGTTGTTATTCAGTTCTTCGGGTCGCTCAGTCTTGATATCACTCTATACATGCACGCTGCTGCAGTGACCATCATAAATCTGCGGCCGCCTGTGATAAGCCTCTATACGGCTGGATTAGCTCTTCGCTCTGGGTTTAATTGCTTTGTCAACAGAGAATAATTGTAATTGATTTCTGCTTCTCTTTCCGTGTCACCTTTATGCGTTCTCCTTAAAGCACGTTAAGGAGAAACAAGGTACGCTTTAAGCAGAAAGAGCCAACAAAAATATGTAGTCTTCCAGTGGTCTACAACCAGCTAAACATTTACCTAACGAATAATTCAGTTTCTCAGGTTGTTTATTCCAGTTTCAAATTAGGAACTGTCTTGTTTTGAACAAAAATTATGTATTCGGGTATTTTCCCAACTTGTTTTGCTTTGCCATAAAAAGGACAATGGACACACTGGGTCTGATAAAGAATAAATTACGTTGAAACAAAGTTCTCTTCACTTTCTTTCACCCTGTAATTAATTACATAAGATAAGATTATGCATCAGCCAATGGTCATTTGTCATGTTAGCATTTGTTGTTAAAACAACACAAAACGTGCCTGTAAGATATGGAATATTAACGGGCCTTAAAAGAAATCACGCAAGTTTTCACAACGATTATCAGCTTCTCTTCTTGCAATAGATTTTTTTTTTTACTTTAAAGTAACGCAATCGTTTTAATAAAAGCTGTTTTCATATGATCTTGATGGCTTTTTTTTAAAGACCTGAGATCAGTCTTGCACGCCTCGTTGCAGCGTGGCAGCAGTGGGGAAGTGGGGATATTGGAACATACACATGCAAGTGTATATACAGTAGCGTGGTATAATAAAACCTGAAGCAAAATTGTTCATGACTTCTCTTAAAAACAGCATTTTTGGTCGCAGACCCCAAATATAACGGACTTTAAATTGAATAAGTCATGCCAAAAGTTAGATTAGCGGATAGGCAGTTTGTTATATTACCATCTTTTTCCACACAAAAACAGTTTATTCAGTCTTCTGCGGAATCACTGCCACTCAAACGCTTTTGTTTATCTTCCGGGATCTAATTAAGCTAATATTTGAGGCTCCCCCTAGGGGACGGGTTCTGTTAATACAGGGCTCCCTAAAAACATTATTCTGATTGGTCAGTTGTGGTATTAAGACGTTACATATTCTGTTCAAGCGGCTACCGATCTACAATATCGGCACTAGTGAACGCTTGATGTTTACCGTTTAAGCCGTTTGTTAGAAATAAGTACCAATGACCTAATTGCGCAATGGTGTAACGGAATGTATTTTTTAAACGGTTTGTGGAAATAAATGTCTTTCCATTCACATCTAATCTCTAACCTTGATGAAAAAGGGGCTCAGGGGACTTTAGTGTTACTTTTGTGGTAAACATTAAACCTTTCTTACCCACCTTTTTTTTCAATTCGGAAGTAAGCCTGTGGGTGAGATAAATAACGAGAAGAATAACAACATGGAGTAAACGGTAAAACGTTTTTTATAATTAAGATAATACAATAAAATAATCTGGTAAAACACACCAATTTGCAATATCAAGCAGCAAAACCAGCTGTTTTGTACAGCTACAAATAGCTGGATGCGGATGAGAGTGGAAGCAAAACCCATAAAATTTACAAATAGCCGTGCCTACTCCTACGGGAAGAAAAAGTTGGTTAAAAGAAACTGAGCACTTACATTACATGGAAGCTTTTACTTTATTCAATCAGTCATTATTCAAACAAAAATGAAATTAGATTTTTTCCATTGCTGTTTGAGAAGCGTCAAAGAGGCTCAAATATATGGACATTAACAGGTTTAAAACAGTCCAAAAAGTTTTGAGTTTCATTAGTTGCCCAAGTTGTTGACTCAGTATATGGCCCAGGTATTTGTCACAGAGAGAACAACTTGTATTAAAAAAAAATCCTTGATACCTGGCTCTATATACAACATATGAATGATTGGTTTGGTAGAAAAACTTTTTAATGATATGTTTCATTTATTACACACTGCATTGCTCAAAGTATGTATTTTCCATCCAATAAAACAATCTCTTCACTGGAGGCTGTAGGTTTGCTTCCGACCAGCGACGTCAAGTGTGATCAGCAGTGCTCTGGGGTCCTTTCTGTTCTTATGCACTGCGATTTGACCTGGAAGTTCTTCTCCTGCACAAGGAAAAACAGAGTGTCAAACAGGATTTGACACAAATCAGTCTTCATGGGGAGATGCCTTCACACCAGCTTGAAATGTAAGTTATTTGAGTTTTCCTCGCATGCATTTACATGCACGAGTGAATATTCAGTTTTTAATTACCATATAGCTCAGCTTATCACTTTTCTGTCAAAACTCAGAGCTATGTAATGTCAAAAGTGCACATTTCTACTGCCTCTCACTGAACAAAACGGAAACTAGCTGAGAAGAGAAAGATGCGATTAAAAAGCTAAGAGTGAATCAGGGGAGGATGACATGCCGCTTGGCTCCAGATGGCAGAGAAAGCTGCTGCTTGCTACAGTACGACTACAGTAGGAATACAGGCGGCACGTTTTATCGGGAAGGCCTGAAGACAATGACGATGATTACACCAGATAATCACTTTGATTAACTTCACGTTTCACTGCCAGACGTAAATGAATGTTTACCCATTTGGCAAACAAGCCCTCCGCCCCCCGCCACTTCTTACTTTGCTGCAGGTTACATGAGATAAAAATATGCTGACTGCAGCATTTTGACATGAGGAGATGAGGAGAAGTCAGACGTGACCGTCACAGCACACTGCAACTGTCACACTGGCTTTTTGTACCTTTTACTGTCAAATAATCCCCTTAAAAACATTAAAAATTAATTCTTTCACAATTCACTTTTGCTTCCCCCCCAAAAAAGTACAAGTACAATACTGTTGATGCCTGTTCACAATAAGGACAAAAACTAAAGTTTTTAGTAAAATTAGGGCTGTCACAATATGAGATTTTTCACTACACAGTTATCATGGTTTAAAAAATTCACGCAAATGATGCATCGTGATATCTATAGAAATCTCTAAATAAAATATATAAATTATGCTATGAGCCACATTAATCTTTATTTATTTATTTGTTTGATCAATGAATCACCCTACTGCATACAAAAGGAACAATTACACTAAAAAGAAAAGACTACAATGCTTACCGTTTTTAGTTTAGCACAGTGCCAAAGTAAGACAATTTATGAGAATAACTACATATTTTTACTCCAAATTTGCGTTACAGCATCGATCGAGGGTTTGAAATAATTTGCCTCTATACGTACTCTTATTTTATAGTATTCTAGCCACCAAACTTCAGCATGAGCTTACAGTATAAGGTTAGGAACCAAGAAAGTTTCTCATACTGAACCAGTCCTGTTTCTGAAAAATTCTGGAACTCTGAAAATTACACAAAAAATCTTTCGGTTATAGTGCAATGTATGCGCAAAGTGCTGGGAACATTACCAGAACTCAGAAAATACAGAAATTCTGGTCATAAAAATGGAATTGACTGAATTTCCTTAATTTTAATACAAATAATTAACGGAATCAGAATTGGAATCATTCTGGCAAAACCAGAACTGGAAAATTTCTTACGATTCCCAACCCTACATGCTTATAATACACAGAATGTTATTACGCATTGGTGTGGATGCTAATATAGCTATGGTTATCATTCTTGAACGAGCCTTTAGAAATTGCTTTGGCAAACAAGTCATGCACTAATGTGTCAGGAACAAAAATCATCAAAAGATTTGTTCAATAGCAAAAAAAAGCACAAATAAAAAGCTGAAGCCTAATTTTTTTTTTTTTTTTGGTAAAACAATTGATCTAGCAAGAAATCCTTTAATTAAAATCATCTGTGCAGTGAAAACTTGACAGATCACATATTGCCTACCGAAAGTAAAAAGCACGCACAGTGGGTTTTCTCTTGACCAGTATGAGCACAAATGATAGAAAGATCTATTAAACTTCAGCGCCCTGCAGAAAATGGTTGTGTGCATCACACTGGTGTGTGTCTGGACTTCATAACAAACACTTTCCCAGTTACTGCCAGTGCGCTTTGATACACAGAGGTCTGTAGAGAGAACCAAGAGACACAGAGAGTGAAATTACTTGACCCTACAATTCCTGGTTAATTCTCAGAGTAAAGCAGTTTGGGATGTAGTTACTGCAAGACTTTATTCTGAGACTACAGAGGCAAAAAGACTGGCGATCTATGAGAAAGAAGCTGTTGGTGCACGTTAATTAAATGAAGGAGACAAGGCTGCTTCTAGAGTTGTCATACATCACACTGCCATTTGCATTAAACATGCCAATGCAACCAAGGGTGACGAAGGCTGAAACGAGAAATGGACTAGACTACGTAAAACATCTTGATGTATTCCTTGAAGGAACGTGACTGCTAATCAACAAGCTGGTCCGTAAGTGATACAGAACAAGCATCGTAGTCTACACAAACATGAATTTAAAGGAATAGTTCAACCATAAATGAAACTTTGCTGAAACTTTACTCACCCTCAGGCAATCCAAGATGTACAGTGGATGAGTTTGTTTCTTCATTTGGAGAAATTTATTATCACTTGCTAACTAATGGATCCTCAAAGTGAATGGGTGCCGTCAGTCCAAACAACTGATAAAACTGATAAAAACATCACAATCCACAAACAATCCATACAATTCCATTTCATCAATTAATGTCTTGTGAAGCAAAAAGTTGTGTGCTTGTAATAATATTTTTAACACTACCTGTCCTCCATCGATAATATTATTTTCTAAAGTGACAAAGTCATGAATCGAAATATGCACAGATTAAGCCCCACTTACAAGCAAAAACAGTCAAAAACAATTGAGCAGTTCTTGTAAAACAAGTTATAAACAAATGAGGATTTTGATGTGAGAGGACAACAGGGGATGGATTTTTTTCATTGTTAATTATTTTTTTCATTGTTGTTTCATTATTATAGATCATTGTCTAGAACCAACAGTACAAATTTAAAAAGCTTTAATGGTGAATTTGTTTAATACAAACATGCATCTTTTTCTTCTCAAGACATTAATTGATGGACTGGAGTCGTGTAGATTACTTGTAGATTATTGTAACGTTTTTATAAACTGTTTGGATTCTCATCCTGACGGCACCCACACCCCAATTCATAAGGGACAAATTCATGCAATGAAATGTAATTGAGTTGGGCCAACTCAATTTGAACAAATATAGTTTAAATGAAATTGATAAATTGATGAAGTGATTATTTTATGCTTGTTGTACTCAAACTAAAACACTTAACTGGAAAACAAATTACTAGGCAGAAATCCTTCTACACTCAAAAAAATGATTTACTTCATTTTAGGCATGAACCAACTTGTCAGGCATTAGCCCATTAGTTGTATATTTTATTACTAAAACAACCAACTCATGTAAGCAGGTCCTCAACCCAAGCACATGGTCTACACCTCACCACAATGGTAACCCCCTAAAACACTAACATACCAGAAAATGTTTTAAATACAAACATAACAGAACATTAAACATTAACAAATCTCCCAGTTTGATCTTAAAAAAAAAAAATGCATAAAATAGCATTTAATTCAACATTTACTCTCCTTTTCTAGCCCTGTGCAAAGAATGATGGGAAGGGGAAATCCACGTCGTAGTTACACAACTAAAATCATTTATGTATTCTCAACTCAAATGAATTAAGTGGTTGTAAAGAATTGTGTTGGATTAACATAACCCTTTCACTGGTGAGTTTAAAATATTCTATCTGATCCCCCAGAGTGAGTAGTGAGTTTTTTTAGGCGACCGTTGTTTTAGAACGTTCCCCTTACTATTTCCATGGCGAGGCGTCATGATTGTCATGTGACACACCGCAGTCACTATAGTGCTGTATGACAGACGTATCGTCTGTTATTTTAGCAGTTTCTCCCAAAATACATGCAAGTAAGTGGTTGGTGAACTGGGAAAGGAATAGAGTGAACTATATTGTTACTTACACTTTGTGTATCTGATATGAATAAAACACGTCAGCAAATTATACTTGAATGGATTGTTATTGCTGCTTCCATAGACATCCGTGTGTATTTTACAAAGTCTAAATGTATTGTTTTACTAGTACGTATGTGTATTTAAATGTCAGAAACCTAAAATAAACGTTAGGTGGTTGAAAACACTGCATAACTATGATTATATGACAAGCGCAGTGCGTCTCTCTCTGGCTCAGTGCCAGCCAATGTGCGAAAACGCAGTCTGAATTTGGCAGTTGTGTGACGTCACCGAACGGTTTAAATCCCATATGTGGGACTGTACTCCCAGGGGCACAGAAATAAGAATCCCATATGTGGGACCGTACCGCTCGAAGGGTTAATTTACTTAAGTAAATTGAACAAGCATCAAATGTTACTTTTGGCCTACTTAATTGAAACATGTTCTTTCAAAATGAAAATATTAAGTTAAAGCAAAACGCAACTGTTTCAAGTCAGTTTAACACAATGTATTTGTTTAAATGGTAAACCTAACACAATGGTGCTAAATGGAAATGATTTTTTAAATAAAAAAAAAGGAACAGTGTTGCAGAATCATTTTTTTGAGTGCATTCACTTCAGAGAAAATTAGTGAGCAAGTGATGTAATGCTAAATTTCCCCAAAATCAGTTCTTATGAAGAAACAAACAGGATGGCCTGAGAGTAAATTATAAGCAAATTTTCATTTTTGGGTTAACTATTCCTTTAATTTAAAGGGACAGTGCACCCAAATTGAAACTTCTGTCTTGCCTGCTCACCCTAATGCCATTTTAAACCTATATGATTTTATTTCTTCTGCACAACACAAACTGTTTTTGTCTAAATAATAAAAGACAGATTGACTTTCATTGCGTGAAAAAAGAAAAAAAAAAAAAAGTCATATTGATGTGGACTTGGATTTGGAGTTAAATGATGACAGAATTCTCATTTTTGGGTTAACTATCCGATTATTTTTGCATATACTTAATGAAATATCAACATATCTAATGTCTAATCATTATGCCAGTTTTCTGAAAAAAAAAAAAAAAAAAAAAAGTCTTCCCAAACTGCAGCACAAGATACAAATGCTGCATTATAAAATTTCTCTCTCGCTCTGCAGCCCATAACCTCATAAATCTGCGGCCCCTGTAAAGGAGATGCATAAAACAGGCCTTCAGAATCACCAGCTCACCACGGTGCCCCCGTCTATCAAATAATCGCACCTCCCCCTAAAGGAACCTTGCTCTGACACCTCAAGGACCTTTTCACACTGCAGACGGACTGCACTTCCTATGAGTTTAAACTACTTTAAAGTACCACAAAAAGCATTGCATGGTTGATTCAATAAGAAGCCTTGTTCAAGTCTATTACGTGATGTGCAATGCACTTTCTACCCTCAAAACGTCCCAAGACCATTCAACACAGGGTGACCTCTTTTATTCGAGCTCAAAGGTTGGTTACGCATGACAAATGAAGCTTTTCAAGGAAACGTTCTCATCTTTTCCTTTTAATGATCGGCAAAACCAACTAAATCATGACAAATGAAGGCTGGTTTAATTGATATGGCAGCATCTGAGGGCGTCTTGCATTTCCGTTGAATACTCTACCTCCCCTCTCATCACACCTCTGAAAAGTAATTACTAAACTAACACAAACAGGAGAATAATCCACGCAACCTGAGTGTGAGCTGACAGCAATGCATTTTTCTTCTAACAATCATTTTTCCTCTCCATTTCTTTTATGCAAATGACAGCTTGGTGATACAAAACACATTACTGTCATTGTTTAGAAAAGAAATCCAATTTAAATTCACAAGTCACAAATCATGTATTAAGTGAGAAGAATTTCAAATGCAATTCTTAACACCGTTTGGAAAGATTCCTATTTTTGTAGGATACAATACAGGAAAGTACGGTTCTTATCTTTTCATTTTAATCAATAAAACTGTAAAGGCAGTTAAATTTTTTTTCAAAGTGCCAAATCAAGTTAAAAAGAACTTTTAGACATTTGTTTTGAGTTTTGCGTCATCTGTGAACGATTCCTTACTCATTATGTGCTTCCTGCTCACAGTAAGTGCGGTTTTGTCAAGTCATGATTAAATGCATTATTGTTTTACAATAATAACTGTGCTAAATCAATAAGATAAACTGATATCACTTTTAACACATTAGTGCACCTGAAAAATAAGTATAGGTTGAACAAAGGCAATTACTCAATTACTACACTATCAGTCAAAAGTTTTTAATGTTTTTTTTTTAAGAAGTCTCTTCTGCTCACCAAGCCTGCATTTATTTGATTCAAAGTACGGCAAAAACAGTACAATTCTGAAATATTTTTACCATTTAAAATAACCGTTTTGTATTTGCATATATATTAAAATGTAAATTATTCTTGTGATTTCAAAGCTGAATTTTTAGCATCATTACTCCAGTCACAGGATACTTCAAAAATCATTCTAATATTCTGATTTGCTGTTCAAAAGCATTTCTTATTATTATTATGTTGAAAACAGCTGAGCAGATTTTTTTCCAAGTTTCTTTAATGAATAGAAAGTTCAGAAAAGCAAAATTTATCTGAAATAGAAATCTTTTGTAACATTATAAATGTCTTTATCATCACTTTTGATCAATTTAAAGCATCCTTGCAAAATAAAATTATTAATTTCTATTCTAAAAAAATTATACTGACTACATTCTTTTGAATTGTATAGTGTAAAAATGTTACGAAAGCTTATTTCAAATTCTGATCTTTGGATCTTTCTATTCATCAAAGAATCCTGAAAAAAAAAAAGTGCTTAGCTGTTTTAAATATTGATAATAATAATATAATGTAATAATAATAATCATCATAATAATCATATTATATATTTATATATAATATATATATATATAGCATCACTCAATTGCATTTTAAATAGCATTAAAAATGCATTTTGGATCAAATAAATGCAGGCTTGGTGAGCAGAAGAGAATCCTTTAAAAAAACATTAAAAATCTTACTGTTCAAAAACTTCTGACTGGTAGTGTAATTTCACAAAACGAAGAGACATAAATGGTTAGCAGAGCAGCCAAAAACGTACTCTGGTAATACTATGATACACTGATATACTTGCACTTCTGTTTATCTGCAGGCAGCAAGATTTTTTTTTATGCTTTTGCTCACCAAGGATAGATTGTTTGTTTGTTTGTTTGTTTTTTTGTGGAAACCAATAAATTTTTTCCGGTATTCTTTGAGGAATAGAAAGTTAAAAAGAACAGCATTTACTTAAACTTTCCTGTCACTTTTTATCACCCTAATGTCCTTGAATAAATGTCCTCGAATAAAACTTACTGACCCCAAACATCTGAACAGTCCTGTACCATGGTACTCAATAAAGACAAAATACCACTTTATAAATGTCATTCATATACAATGTTAAACAAATTTTTACAGTGTGCTCCAGGTTATATAATAGTATTATCATGGTACCTGGCCAAAAACACATAAAAACACTTGTTTTTTCCCCCACGTCTTTTCATTCACACACATTTGCACATACGGAAAAACACATATGGTGCTAATCCAAAGGCAATAGGTCAGCTGCAGAGCTAGGTGAGTGTGCATGTGAGTAAAATATAAAGAACAACTAACTTAATCAAGATTAGTCACTATAAATCACCATTGTGAGGGACGCTGTTTATAGATTAGCCATTTGTGGAGCTACTGCAAAACGGACAAATATGCCATACAATATAATCACACAACTGTGCCTTCTGATTAAAATCTGACGCTGGTATCAGCAATGCAGAAGTAGCGTTAGCAGACCTTCAAGTGGACGGCAGTCTTATCATTGAACAGCTCCCGCAGGGACTGTCCGTGGTAATGTCCGTGGTAATGCCCGTGGACAGCTACAGTTAGGCCACAGTCATTTATAATAGTGTGCTGTATCAGAGAAACTGGCTAAGGCACCTTCATCCATCTGCGCATCAGATGACATTTCTCCGATTCCCATTATGATAAGACACACTTCATCTGTTAGCCTGGCCAGGACACTGTCTCGCCATCTACGGACATACAGAGCCTTGATCTAAGTTGCAGATGGTCTGCATTGCTCTAATAACTAAACATGAGGCAATATGTTTTTTTTAAAACAGTTTCAGGTTCTGATTCACTTTCCTCTCATCGTTTATAAAGGTCTCCTCCCATTATTTGCTTCTTTTAAAAAAATAGAGGGTTGATATGCATGCAATTCTGCAATAGCCAGTAAAAATAAATAATATAACGATAAATAAATATTAAAATAAATGACACAGAAATGTACATATACAGTGCCCTCCACTAATATTGGCACCCTTGGTAAATATGAGCAAAGGTGGCTGTGAAAATAAATCTGCATTGTTTATCCTTTTAATCTTTCATTCAAAAAATTCACAAAATTCTAACCTATCATTGAAGTAAAACAATGAAAAGCAGTGGGAAAATCTCATTATGAAATAAATGTTTTTCTCTACTTCATATTGACCACAATTATTGGCACCCAATTATTGCAACGTCCTTTATTCAAGATAACAGCTCTGAGCTTTCTCCTTTAATGCCTGAAGAGTTTGGAGAACACCTGATAAGCGATCAGAGACCATTCCCTCATACAGAATCTTTTCAGATCCTTCAGTTTACCAACTCCATGCTGGTGCTTCTTCTCTTCAGTTCACCTCATGCATTTTCTATAGGGTTCAGGTCAGGCAACTGGGATGGCCATGGCAGAAGCTTCATTTTATGCTCAGTGACACATTTTTGTGTTAATTTTGATGTTTGATTTGGATTATTGTCCTGATGGAAGATCCAACCACAACTCAATATAGAACTTCTAACAGATGCAGTCAGATTTAGATATTCTATCTGTTGGTATTTGCTAGAATCCGTGATGCCATGTATCTGAACAAGGACCTCTGGCAGGAAAATAAGCCCACAACATTAAAGATCCAGCAGTATATTTAACTGTGGACATGGGGTACTTTTTGTACCAAACCCATCTGGTGGGTTTGCTGCCAGAAAGCTCTTTCTGAGTCGTGTCTGACAACTGAATATGCTGGAGTTTGTTTTTGGATGAGCAAGGAGGATTTTTCTTAAAACCCTCCTGAACAACATGTGGTGATGTTGGGGCTGTTTGAATTTTTTTTTTTTAGTCTTTTGACCCCAAGACTCAGCTAATCTCTGCAGTTCTCCTGCTGTGATACTTGGAGAGTCTTTGGACACCTAAACTGTCCTCCTCACCATCCATTAGGACGATACAGACACACATCCTTTTCCAGGCAGATTTGTAACAACTTTAGATGATTAGAATTCTTAATTATTGTCCTAATGATGGAAATTGGGATTTTCAATGCTTTAGCTCTTTTCTTACAGCCACTTTCTATTTTGTGAAGCTCAACAATCTTGTTCTGCACATCAGAACTATATAATTTGGTTTTATTCCTTGTGATGGATGATTAAGGGAATTTGGCATTTGTGCTCCTCATATTTAACATCCTGTGAAACAGGAAGTCATGGCTGGACAATATCATACTCCTAGTCATTCTAGTGTGCTAAATAAATGCAAATATGCATGGGAATATACAGATATTTTACTCATTATAATTTCTGAGGGTGTCAATAATTGTGCCCACCATGCATTGGAGAAAAACATTTATTTTATAATGTAAGTTTCCCCCCACTTTTAATTGTTTTACTTCAATGAAAGGTTTTCAAATTTTTGTGAATTTTTTGAATGTAAGATCAAAAAGATAAACAAAGCAGATAGCCGTCTTTGCTCATATTTACCAAGGGTGCCAATATTAGTGGAGGGCACTGTATATATATATTATATATATATAAACTAAAAAAAAACTTTAAGCTCCAGTGGTGATTATTACCCGTTACTATTACCCGTTTGTGTTGTTAAAGGGGTCATCGGATGCAAAGTTCACTTTTACATGTTGTTTGAACATTAATGTGTGTTGGTAGTGTATGTATACATCTACCCTATAAGGATAAAAATCCATGCAGTGGTTTTTAATTAATCTGTAAAAATAATATCCCCTTTTTCAAATCGAGCCGTTCTCAGATGCCTGTTGGTGAGGTGTCAGAGACCAGCATCTTACTTCAGACCCGCCTTAAATCAGCTGTAACAGTCCGACCTCCATTGTTTCGATGCCGGAGCAGGGATGTAAGTTAGACATATCTCCATATCGCTCAATTGGACAGAATATCTCCAATTGAGCGATTGAGGTGTTGTGTTGCTGGATGTAATAATGAACATAGTGGTCGTCATTTACTCCCGACATCTGAGCCGCTGAAGATGCAGTGGATTACGTTTGTTTGAGAAGGGAAATGCACCTCCCGATCTACATATATCTGTCTATGTTCGCGCAAATCATTCGTGCTCCAGCTTCACTTACAGCAGAAGTGAGTATAGGTTTTTTTTTTTTATAAAACTTTTCAATCGCCTTTCCTAATAACATTGCTAGTTAGCAAGTTTAGCGGCTAAATGTGGCTAAAGTAAACAGACTTGTCACTCCACAGAGAGAAGAGAGGGGCGGGGCAAGCAGAGCTCATTAACATTTAAAGCAACATCAACCAGAACAGGATGATTTTTGCAGAGCTGATTTTGGCAAGGTAAAAAAGGTATGATTTACACTACCATTGAGAATTTTTAACCAAAGCTTGTTATAGACTTTTCATTAAGACCCTAAAGAATCATATCAACTTGTGGAAAACGGGCATCCGATGACCCCTTTAAATGCTTTGTTAGTATATCTAAAAATGTGTTAAATGGCAAAAATCCTTTGGCCCCACACAAAATCAATTGATTATTGGTTCTGTGTGAAAATACCATGTAATCAGATTGCACACAAACACATCCGGTCATATGATTTTTGTATTAGAACAACATCAAACACAGGGATCACAAAAGCGATGCCCCTAAATAAATCTGTCTACAAACCTGATGTTTTGTGTCATCTCAAAACCCTGTAGGAATGAATCTCAAGACACAATATATATAAATCATTGTATATATTTATCAACAGAAAGAACAAACTGCATGGTTTATGTGGACGGGCTTTAGAACTGCTCAATCATGTGTCTATCTCTCAATGACTGACGGATAACCTGTGTCACCGTCTAAGAATCAACTGTCAGGGTAAAGAAAGATAAGATACACCTCACTGTGACACATCTTTTTTGTGTTTTAAAGAAAGGTGATGGCTGCAAATGTTCTTGCCAGATCACGTCACAGTTTAAAGACAGACACAACTACATGCAAAAACTGGTGTGAAGACAGTTAAAACAAGTGTGAACAGGGTACAAACCAGCTTTGACAGGGATTGGGCTTTCTAGTAAGAACACCGTCTGTTTCCAGTGAGTCTTAGTGCAGTCTGGAGCAGTGGAGAACATGACCTAAAATTAAAACACAGCCGCTTTAAAATCCAGTTTACTGTATGTTAAGATAAACAGGAAAATGCACATGCTCTGGTTGACTTATATTGAAAAGTGACTGATAAGAAAGAGAAGTGATTGATTCCATAGGTGAATAAGTGGAAATACTCAGTTATCAAAACTTGATGACTAAAGAGGATTAATGCAAATAAATATTTACAAATAATATTTGGGTAGTTCTTTTTTACGTTACACCTTAAAGTCAAAGAAGCTGTTTTATTCTACATAAAGTGGATCGCCCTGTCATGGTGACCACCATGGTCAGATCACACGACTAAAAATTGCTCACTTCATCCCAGTAAACCCCTAATTATCAGACACTTTTGGCTGCAGAATAAATCAATTATGGGTAATAAACATGCCTGCCCTTTTGAAAGGCACTACTAATTAAAAACACTTGCTTCTGTGTGATGTTGCATCTATATGGAAACTCATTTCTGCCATGGAATACAAAAATTAAAAAAGGTAATTACAACTTTTTGTCACAATTCTGACTCTTTCCTGCGATTATAATTATATTAATTATATCTCACAATTTAAATGGTTTTCTTGCAATTGCAAGAAATATAAACTCAAAATTGTGTGTTGTTAAGTCAGAATTGTGAGATTTAACTTTCCAGTTATGAGAAAAAAAATCCAAATTGCGAGATGCAAAAAAAAAAAAAAAAAAAAAAATTGTATTGTGAAATATAAACTCTGCAACTGTGAGATAAAAAGTCACAATAACCTTTTTTATTTAGAAACAAATAAAACAGAGTTGCAAAACACTGAGTTAGAATTTTATGAAAAAAAAAAATCAAAATTTTGACATGCAAACTCAAAATTCTGAAAAAGACTGTATTGTGAAATATTCTGAGACAAATGTCTGAATGTGAGATATAAATTCACAGGTATGAGTTTATAATTTTTGACTGTGAGATACAAACTCACAATTATGAGAAAAAAAGTTAGAATTGTAATATATAAACTCACAAGTGTGAGAAAAAGTCAGAATTGTCGCAATTACCTTTTTTTTAAAAATTCTGGAATAACAGAAATGAGCTTCCAAACATCCAGGCCTGATAGGTGGCAGTATCAAGTTCAATGAAAAAAAAAAAGTGCAAATTATTTCATTAATTACAAGGTAACGATAGAGACTGAATTTAGGGAAGCTAGAGAGAAGTGGAAAAACACACTGCGACCTTATCGACGATATCAAAATGATTCGCGATTGCCGCTGGTAAACTGGAATGAAGACAACAGAGACAGAAAATAGGCCAAAACAAAATGCAAAATTAAATTTCCCAGGTCAGAAAACAAACCAATTGTTCCTTTAAACCAAATCAGGCCAAAACAAGCATAATTGCTCTGGCTACCCACCAGATCATAACACAAACTCAGATGCTGCAGTTTAAACAATGTGTTCAATCATCAAAAAATGGTACAAAAGACATGAGACCCTTCACATCTTCCTGCTTAAACTCCCATTATCAGAACCCAGTGCACGATCGCTCTCCCAGTGGCTGATGGGTTTAGCTTATTTCATTGCCTGTTCCAGTTGGCCACTGGAGGAAGGCAAATGCTTATTTCAGCATTTAGGTATGAGAGGCTGGCGATTGCATTGCGATTGCCTCGGGCCTAAAAGACGGCAAGGCGTGACCGCAATTGCTCGCTGTTAAACAGCACAGCACTATTGCTTACCTTGTTTCCGCAGCTCTTGTCGAAGAAAATGTCAAAATAGCCCACGATGGCCTGGAATGAAATATGAGAGAGAGGTTAGAACATGACATTTTCGTAAACGCTCACACGTGTTCGGGACAGCAGGAAGTAATTAGCAAAACAGGGTAAAAAGAGACATGTTGACAAGTGATTTAAAAAAAAAAAAAAGCACAGCGTTGTGGTAATGCTCAATATAAAAAGATAATTGTTTTATTTAATAAAGACTAGTCATGAAAAACAATGCTTTTTTTGTATATTTTCTGTGTTAATACACACACTGTGTAAAATACCTAATATTACGAAAATGAAAACTACCCTTTCTTTGTCCCAACCTGCCCCCAATGACAGTGGAGCAACTCTATCAATCTCAGGAGCATACTTGTAGTGGCAATGATGCAGAACTAATAGCTTTAATCCTGACGCAGCTGACAACACGAGGGTCTGCTCGCTCACACAAAGAGCGCAATCAATGAGCAGAGAAAGAGAGAGAGAGAATACACTGATAAAGAGAAACGGGGCATAAAGAGAGAGGTAAGCAAGACAACAACAGAAAAAAGAGACACCTCAAAACTGCTTAAAAAAAAAAAAAAAAGTGGGAAGAAAAAATAGGGGTGTCTAAATTCTAAGTAAAATGTTTATTGGAGTTTCTGTTCTCTTTAACCAAATTGGGAATATTGTGAGCTTTCACTCTTTTTGTAATATATATTGTTTATAAAGTATCCTTGTGTGTAAAATAAAAAATTAAAAAAGGAAAAAAAGAAAGACAATTAAAAATAAAATAAAGCATAGCCATTTAAAAACCTGTGCACAACTTACAATTGTAAAATAAATAAAATACCACATCATTTTAAAGTAACTTCATTAATCTAATTACATTTATATATATATATATACACATTTTTATTTATTTATTTATTTTTTTCCACCTGGGCTGCCTTAGTAAATTTTCAACTTGCAGGCAGATAAACAGTCTTTGAAAAACAAGGAAAAAAGAGCATAAAAAGAGAAGTAAGCAAGGTAACAACTGAAGGAAAATGGACACTCAAAAGATGTTTAAATAAGAGGGGGCAGAAAAAAAGTAAGTGTGACTACATTTTAAGTAAGATGTTTCTCAGAGTTTTTCTTTAACCAAATTGGGAGTATTGTCAGCTTTCACTTTTCTTGAAAAATATATTGTTTATGAAGCATTATTGTATATGAAATAAAAAAAAAAAAATTAAAAAAGGGAATAAAATAAAATAAAGCAATTTATAAACCTGTGCACAACAATTGTACAAAATACATTAAAATAACACATCATTTTAAAGTTGCTTCATTAATTTAATTCCAATTATAAATTATTATTATTATTATTATTATTATTATTATTATTATTATTATTGGTAACCCTTTACAATAAGGTATGTCATTTGCTGACATTAGTTAATATATTAACTAACATGAAGGGACAATGAAAAATACATTACACTATTTATTAATCTTTGTTAAGGTTAGTTAATAAAAACAAAGTTGTTCATTGTTTGTTCATGCTAATTCACGGTACATTATCTAATGTTAACAAACACAACTTTTGATTTTAATAATGCATTAGTAAATGCTGAAATTAAATTAACATTAACTATGATTAATAAATACTTGCGAAGTATTGTTCATTCTTACTCTAATACAACTACATCAGTCTAATGTAGTTAACTGATGTTAACTAATGAACCTTATTGTAAAGTGTTACCGTATTATTTTAGTCCTGGGCTGCTTTAGTAAATGTTTAACTTGTAGACAGATAAACAGTCTTTGAAAAACAGGGAAAATAGGGCATAAAAAGAGAAATAAGCAATGTAACAACAGAAGGAAAAGGGACACTCAAAAAGATGTTTAAATAACAGGGGAAAGAAAAAGTAAAGGCGACTAAATTTTAAATAAGTTGTTTATTGGAGTTTCTCCTTTCTTTAACTAACCACACTGAAAGCATTATCAGATTTAACTCTTTTGAAATGTAGTATTGTTTATAAAGCATCCTCCATTCATGTCGGTGCTGATAGCCTCGTCGTTAGTGCGCCAACATACAGCGTAACTGCACTCGCGGTGACCCAAGTTCGAACCCCGTCTCGTGGTCCTTTGCCAATCCCACTCCCCTATCTCTCTCCACCATTCTGTCTGAATTAAGGCATAAAAAAGCCCTAAAGTTGTTTCATTATGTTATATTATAAATGAACTTTATGTCCCAGGTTGCTTTAGTAAATCCTAAACGTGCAGACAGATGTACAGTCTTTGAATCAGCATTATATTATAAAAGTCTCTCACAATTCTCAAAGCCAAGCAAGTCACTGTTTACAGCATATGACAGTTCAAGAGACATTACTTGTTACATAAAATAAAAAAGGTAAAAGGTAAGTAATAAAATAAAATAGCCATATGTTCAAAACTTACTAAAAATCATACTCAAAAAATCAGCACTTCTCACACATAAAAATCTAACACAATTTCTTAAATCCAGGCTAATCATTTTTTATCAGAAATGACAGTTGAGATCACGAGACATCACTAAACGTGTGACAAAAAAAAAAAAAAGTCAGGTCAGTGTAATTATGGACTGTAATGAACGTTATCAGACATTATGTGGAGCAATAATTACCAAATCAGGGCTAATTGCTTATTGAATTCATTAGCAAGAGTGGATTTGCGAGTCACTTGGCACGCCAGAGATGAATTTTGTTGTTGCTGATGACAACAGCTCATAAATATGATTGATTGGGGATAAACATTTCATAACTTTCTCTTTTGATGACTCACATTGTTTCCAAGTATAATATTTCCCATGTGCAACTGTTCGCAATTAGCAAATAATGAAATAAGTAATTTATATTTCTAAAGTATTTCTGTAGTCGTGAAATGCGTAAATTGAGGAGGATTTCCCCGAATGAAAGGCTGAGCTGTGTCACGGCACACACCTTCTCACAGATGGACACACACACAGAGAAAACAGAGCGCAGTCACCCTGTGAACTCCCAGGGGACACTGCAGTGATAATGTGAGCCATTCTGCCTGAAGTATCCCAGGGACCTTGTGGGGAGAAATACAGCTCTGGCTTAATGCCTGTGTCTCTCTCTCCCTCCCCTACGAACCGGAGCAGAACACCCAACTATTAATCCTCCTCTTCTCCTGTTAAAATAGCTTTAAGAGGACAAAGCCACAGCAACATAATCAAGGGTTTAGCAGCACATTCACAAACAACTTTTGTTCTGTGTGAATCATATGGGCTTATTTTAGGCAGTAAGTAAAATCAGAAATGCAAAATAGTGGAAGCTAACATTAAATTGTTTATTTTTCTACATTATGTATAATAAATTACATTTTTATGCATACAATTTATATACAGTCATTTCTTTTAACATTTACTGTACATAAACATATTTAAAAGGATTACAATCAATTATATAATATGTGACCCTGGACCACAAAACCAGTCTTAAGTAGCACGGGTATAGATTGTATGGGTCAAAATGATTAATCTTTCTTTAATGCCAAGAATCATTAGGACATTAATTAAAGATCATGTTCCATGAAGATACTTTGTACAGTTCCTACAGAAAATATATCAAAACGTAAGTTTTGATTAGTAATATGCATTGCTAAGAACTTCATTTAGACAACTTTAAAGGCGATTTTGCAACCTCAGATTTAAGATTTTCAAATAGTTGTATCTCTGCCAAATATTGTCCAATCCTAACAAACCCATACATCAATAGAAAGCTTATTTATTCAGCTCAGAAGATGTATAAATCTCAATAAAAAAAAATGAAAAAGACCTTTATGACTGGTTTTGTGGTCCGGGGTCACATATATGGTCATTTTATTATAACCAATATCTATTTTAATATGATTTTAATCTTATAATCTCCCTTAAATATTCTATAATTAATCGTAATTGTTAGAAAACAGCACACAGTGCTTAAGTTCTCTTATTTTCCATAAAGCTGTGAGTCAATTATTTAAAACAAACATTTCTGCATCTCCAAACCGCTTTCCTTTAAACGGGTTCATCTTTTTGTCAGCGTAAATTGCCCAGAAATGTCAACAGAAACCGGGACCCGACAAAAGAGGACGCGCACTAAAAACCCGGGGGTCAGAGCCAAGTAACTCCCTGCCAGAAATAAAACAAAATAAAACACCCCCGTTAACGCACCGGGGCGGAGTGAAAGAGCAGACACAAAAGCCCGAGCTGCGCGGGGAAAGGGGGACAAATGGTGGAAACGGAGGCTTTTTATTCTCATCAAAGTGTTCAGCCTTCACACCCGGGGAATGTCGGAGATAAGTGATGCGCGCGAGCTGTTTCCCGGCCCAGGAGGCGGCGCACGGCGCCGCTCAGCGAGCCTACCTGGAGAACAGGTCGGGGGAAAATTAATAATTATCATCATCGCTAACACCAACGGGGAGCAATTCATCATCAAGCCCTTTCCAGCGCTATCATGTCGGAGCAGAGCGTGGTGCAGCCAGATACAATTATGCGGCGAGCTGCGGAGGAGGGAGAGCTAATGCGCTTTTGATGGGGTTTATTCACGCGTGCGAGGCGTCACACTCGACCACCTCGAGCTCTATACCCCCCTCCTCCTTCTCCACCCGGCGTCTCCCCTTATTCTGTGCACAACACACACCAGTGCCAACGAAATTCCCGTTCCCGTTATTCTGCCTTTCCCTCGGAGTTTGACGTTCCGCCGCACTGGAAACAAATATACAGGGTTTAATTAGAGGGGAAGGACATTACTGCAGGAACACTCACAGTCACCTACATAAAGCGAGCTGGAGTAGAGAGCGAGGCAGAAATGCTGTGCAAAAAAGCGGTAGCCTATCATTAGTCAAAGAGAACAAATACAGCCTTTCTTGCTTCGCTTCTAGGAGATGATTGCAACACTTTTTGTCTTGAAAATAAGTACGATTTTTGGTTTCAGAAACCTCAGATATTAAAACAAAAACATCAGTGATTTTTATGTGCTCTAATTACACTAGATTACACTAAATATCTAAATGGTTATGGTTATCACTAAAGTTCACTATTTCCTTTTTTTTTTTTTTTTTTTTTTTACAAATAAGTGTATAACCTGTTTTATTTGTTTTCCCCAAATTCCGTTTTTCCCCGTTGTAATCTTTCTAGATTGTTTTTTCCTTCTTAATGGTCAAACTAAATTGTATTAATCAAAAAGCATATCTAATTAAATACAATCATGAAACTTAAACAATTTATCATCAATTTATTAAAAGTAAAAAAAAAAATTGTTTTATTTCTTCCCACCTTATGTTTTATTGTTACCAAATTCTGTGTTTTGGTATGTCTAATTTTTTGAATGCATAAAAACAAATGTAATTTATTCTTACAATAGCATTATGAAATGTTTTTTCATGCTTATCAAATGAAGGCATAAAACATTAAGTTATCTTTTCATCAATTAAAATTAAACAAAAATGTTATTCACTATTACAATTAAAACGTTGACGAAATATTGTATGACTATTCCTTAATGTAGCAGTATTATGTACATTCTGCTGAAAAATAGTAAAATGTATATCTGTAACAATTTATTAGAGTTAAACCGAACTTTTATTTTGACGGGTTGCCGTGAATACATTTACAGTTCTGTGTGCATATGATATGACGCCAGTTTTACTCAAATGAAACGACAGAATGCTCAATAAGTATTATCAGAGGAGTTCTGAGATGCTGATCATGTATTTACGTCCTTATTTAGTGAGACAACAGATGCTGAAATCACCGGGAGCATCACGTGCACTTCATCTGCCCTATTCATTAACACACAGACACGCAGAACATGCAGGATTAATATTTAGTCTTTTTGCGGCTTAATATTTACAAATACTAGTCCAAATCGCGATTTTACTGAAGTGTAATGACGTAACGTTACTTTTGATTAATTCATCCACACTTTGACAAATTCCATGACATGCCGCCTTACTCTAAATTCAGTTTTTATTACTGGATTCCGCGATTCCGTCCACATTCTCCGCATCGCGGAAATCATACGGCCCTACATTATATTTACCTGTGTTAATGAACAATGGTTTAATGCTGTATGCTCTACATATACATTTTCTGATCTAAAAATACCATATGTAATAAAACACTTTAGCTAAAATAGATAATCCTGACAATAAAAAAAACTAATCCATGACTGGATTACTTTTGGGCTTTTGGACACATGCAATACCTTCCTTTAGCCTAGGGCTGGGCGATATGGGCAAAAAAAAAAAAAAAAAAAAAAAAAAAATTATCACCATAAATTTTTTCATATCAGTTGATATCGATAATTATCACAATAAATGTCAAATCTTTATTTCTTTCAAGTTTAAAGTCAGATTTTTGCTCCAAAGTGAAAGTTGTAGAAACCAGACCATTAATTTTCCTTAACAAAATAAATATCTAAATAGAAAAATTAATTTCTGCATGTTCTAATGAGTTGTATGGTTTCAAATCAAGAAACAGGTTTGGGTTGTCTGATAATGATAATGATGATGATGATGATGATGATGATGATGATAATAATAATAATAATAATAATAATAATAATAATATCACTTTTTTGGTCTCTTAGAAATGCACATTTTATAGTAGCTTGAGAATGCAGAGGTAAATTTTTGTTCATTATCAATCAGTAACATCTGTAAAAATTGTAGCAACCTCAGTTTTATATGGTTAAATTTATTCTGACCCAGTTTCTTTCTTTTTTTTTTTTTTTAATTAAGCATTGGTCTCCCATAATAGCAAGCATACATTTTAAATCATGATAAACACAGTTAAAACCACACATAATGCTACCTCAATACCATGGTAAAAATATAACTGCATGGTTTTATAGGTAGCCTATTTGTATGAAAAATGGTAGTCTAAAAATATTCAGTACAAATGCACACATGCTATAGCTTAAATCACAAATACATACATACTATAATTATATACCAGTACTCCCGTAATAAAATTCAATGTGAATATCCCACATTGCTGCCATGGTGCAGTGAGTGTTACTACAGTAAATCCATGGTAAATGATGTGTAGATCGAAAAGCCTTCTGACTGGCAGCACACAGCTTTCAACTAGTTTGAATCACAGAGTCATTTGAGTTCATCGCTAAATTCACGTGATTCACACTGGATCTCACAGCGCTGTTTAGTGCTCGTGTGACGGAGTAAATGCATCTTCTCTAGTGAGCTTGTGCAGCGCAGCAGTTTGAACTTTGGTCCGAGCGGATAAACGGTCCATGTGGCGCGATTCAAATGAGTCACGCTGTTTCGTTCCGCTTTTGGCACATAAAAATTATATGAACATTTATCGAACTCTTCATATCGTTTTATCGAGGAAAGTTATATCACGATAGCTATCGTTATCGAATTATCGCCCAGCCTTACTCTAGCCTGGTAAAAAAAACAATGACGTGGCATCAAGAACAGAGTGGGTTTGAACACTACTGGCATCATGGCTCTGGTTTGACACTACTGGAACTATTGTTATTAAAGGGGTCATCGGATGCAAAATTCACTTTTACATGTTGTTTGAACTGAAATGTGTCTTGGCAGTGTCTGCACACAACCACCCTATGATGGTAAAAATCTACCCAGTGTTTTTTTTTTTCTTTTTTAATTCACCATAAATCATAACCACTTTCTCAGATCAAGTCATTCTCAGCTTCTTGGCTGTGTAACGTCACACAGACAAAGGCCGCTCCCACGATAGTTGATTGACAACAGACAATAGTTTTACCTTAGACCTGCCCTAAGTGAGCTGTGAGCAGTCCAACTGCCATTGTTTTGACGCCGGAGCAAGGACGTAGACAACAATGGCTCCTAAGCGATTGAGGTGTTTCGTTGTTGGACGTAATAATGATCATAGCAGTCGTCATTTATTACATTTATTACATCTGAGCCACAGGAGCCGCAGTGGATTACTTTTGTTTGTGAAGGGAAAGCGCCCCCCCCATCTACCTAAATGCGTCTATGTTCACACAAATCATTCGTGATCCAGCTTCACCTACAGAAGAAGCGAGTATAATTTTTATTAATCTTTGCAAATCACCTTTCCTAATAATGTGCTAGTTAGCAAGTTCCGTGACAAATTAAAGTTAAAGTTAACAGTCTCTGAGCTGTTTTTGACAAGGTAAAAAGGGTGTTGTTTTACACTACCACTGAGAAATTCTAACCAAAGTATGTGATAGACTTTTCATTATGACCCTAAAGAATCATATCAACTTCCGATGACCCCTAAAATAGTCTCAAATTAAAGTAATTATTAGTCTCCCTTACGCAGTAAAACAATCATTCATGCAACAGAATAATTTATATACATTATAATGCAAAACAATTGTATGCATCATGTACATTAGCATTTGTGTACGATACATCACAAATGTAATTTGGTTTGGCAATTACATGGTTAAACTTGATTCTAAAGCCATTGTGAAAAGTTTTCCAAAATGTATCAGCATCTTTCTCCCAAAATCTTTGTTTCTTGCACATTTCTCTCAATGATATTTTAGGTTATCCTTTACATACTCCTCTGTTAAAACAAGTAGGTTTTATCATGCCAGTAAAAGTCTTAATGTGCCCACCAGAGCAGCAGCAAACAAAAATAGAGTTAGAATTGCAGAATTGTTGGTACTGAAACCTCTCTTCCCTGCTGATAAACTGTCATGCATATACAGTAACTTCTTTTTGATTACTTTGGGGCACTTTTTATTATGAGAAAGTAAAAAATAGGCTTGAGAATTTAATTAGGCAAGCCACTGTAAATAAAAGCATTTGCCAAATTACGATTACTACTATATGACAACTACTGGAGGTCAGAAACTAACAAAGAGTAACTTGTATGTACAAAGGAAATGTAATTTGTATAAAATCATTCACTGGAAATGTCGAGTCAGTCTCTGAATCAGAAATGCAGGATGAGTGCATTTCAGGATATCACTGCACTTTTTAACAAAAATAATATGCATGATGCACACAATGAATCATAACAGATGGATATTGGAAGGGGTGAGTGATGAGGGATACAGCGATGTTGTTAATAACTAATGTTTTATTGCACAACCCCCTGCACTTTTAAAAGTTTGGGGTCTATAAGATTTGTAAACATTTTAAAGTTTCTTTTGCTCATCAAGGCTGCATTTATTTGATCAAAAATAGGCCAAAATCAGTAATAATGTGGAATATTATTGCCATTTAAAATAAATGTTTTTTAATCTAACACATTTTAAAATGTAATTTATTCCTGTGGTGCAAAGCTGAATTTTCAGCATTACTCCAGTCTTCAGCGCCACATAATCCTTCAGAAATCATTCTAATATGCTGATTTTCTTTTCAAGAAACATTTCTTATTATCAATGTTAAAATCAGTTGTGCTGCTTATTTTTTTGTGGAAACTGTGATGCTCTTTTGCTGAATTCTTAAATCGAAAGTGCATCAAAACAGCATTAATTTGAATTGTAAATATTTTGTAACACTAAATTTGCACCATTTTAACCCCCTAACATAACTTCCAATTATAAGTTGAGGACATTTTTAAAAGAACTCAGGACTTGCTAATTACTACCAATACCTACAGTCCTGTCTAACTTCTACCCGTTGCATTGTCTCCACTGACAAGAAGAAAACAAGCATTATCCCTCCTTATTTTTCCCCCACATACTGTATGATCATTACCAGTATTGTTCTTGTCACAGCTTGATGTAACATGAAGTGTCTTTAAGGCAAATCACCACTGACGCAAACATTACGCACAACCATCTTCAGATGCGCTTCAACTGCAGTGCATGAGACGTGCCATGAACATTTTACACAGTACCTAATATACAAGCTCTAGGTCCTCAATGTTCGCTGTGTTTTTCTGGCAAACATATTGCCTTGAAAAGAACTTAAATTAAGAACTTAAATTAATTTACGCATGTTGTCCTAAATCTGCATTATGTTATTTTTCAATAAAGCACAATAGGAAAAAAACTCAAGAATGTTCATTCAGCTCTGCTTTCAACAACATGCGCTGTTCAAGATCTGACAAAACCCAAAAAACACCAAAGAAATAGTGCAAATGGCTCTTTTAAAAGCACTGGTTCTCGCATGTGTCATAAATAACTGCATTGCACCAGCTTGTATCCACTGTATTCTACAATGGAGATGAATTTTAGTGACTACTGACACAAAGCTATTGTATGATTTCAGAGGAATTGGAATATGCAAACTTTTGTCATTTGTTCTTAAGTTTTGTCACATGACCATATTTTGAACAATCCTATCATATACAGCTACTTGAGATGATGTGCATAATAAAATGCAAATTTTAAATTTAATTTCCCCTCAAAACAAACTTATCCATCCGCACATGAAATACCATGCATTCTGAAATAGATCCTTAATTTGAAAATTAATTCCAGTTAGTTTTATTCAATTTTTTTTTTTAATTCCAAGAAGGGAAATAAAGTAAACAAGTGGCACAGCTTACCCCACACCCCCTGATTACTTTGGCCAAATATGAGCTTAAAGATACAAATTGAATTTATCAAAACGAATCTGACACATTTAGGAGTGACACATTTTTTTCTGGAGGGAGGTGAAAGAGAAGGCAGTAGAGATACTGGGAGAGAGAGTGTAAAGAGAAACTGTCGTCCCTGTGGACAACGTGTGCCGAGGACCAGTGCAACTGTAAGAGCGAACGTTATTTGTCTTCCGCCAGCCGAGCACGAGAGCGCAGGGTAGCGCTGTTCATTTAATGCAAGGTTAGGCAGCCTGATGTGATGAATGGACTGTCGGCAGGAGAATAAGTCCATGCACTCAATCATAAGGACGACAGCATTTTCCCTCCGTTTTTTGGGGTGCCTCCGTAATTACATGACAAAGCACTGCAAAATAGGGTGCTGAATCCCATCTATGACTATAAACAGAATTTTCCTCATTGAATTCAAGGATATTTAAAAAACGGCAAATTGCTTGTACCTGCCTTCTATCTAAAAATAGAAGTTTTTAAACGGGGAGGAAATCGGGATGTGCTTTTCCATTACTGGAGAGCGGCAGAAAAATGAGATGATGTTTACAAACTCCATTAAATCAAGAGTAACTCAGAGAGGGGAAGGGAGATAATAATACAATATTGATTAATCCATAAAAGCTATAACAAAGCAGCAGGAACAATAATGCTGGGACAAAACTGGGAGACAAAAGAAAAATTACACTTGAAATTTCAGTTGCTTTTTTTTTGGTCGGTCTCTCACCAAGTCTCACTCTTCTGCTGACAAATACACACACACATACTCTCTCCTGCCAGAAAATACACCCTGCCACAAATAGTGACCTAGCAAACAATCTAGCTAGAAAAAAAGAAACATATTGTCTTGAAAGGAACAGTTCAAGCAGAAATGAATTTAATCACCCTCATGTTGTTCTAACCCTGTAAGACGTTATTTTTTCAGTAAAGCAGAAAGAAGAAACTCTCAAAAATGTTCACACGTCTGTTCTGTTCTGTTCTGTGTCGTGTCCTACAAAATAGGCTGTTCAAGATCCATTAAAACAAATAGTGTACATTAAAAGATGAACTACTGACACTAAGCTGGCTTCAGAGGACATGGAATACTGTATATACTACCGGTTAAAAGTTAGGTGTTGGCAAGATTTTTTTTTTAAAGAAATCTCTTATGCTCACCAAGGCTATTTGATCAAAACTACAGTAAGATCAGTAATATTGCAAATATATTACAATTTAAAATAAGTGATATTCTATTTGAATATTTTGGTTTCAGAAATTACTCTAATATGCTGATTTGGTACATCTTTTTTTAAGATTCTTTGATGAATATAAAGTTCAAAGTTCAAAAGAACAGAATTTCTTAAAAAAAAAAATACTGACTCCTAACTTTTGAATGGTAGCCTAGCACACAAGTTCTATAATCTACTTTTATGAAAGTTTATATATATATATATATATATATATATATATATATATATATATATATATTTTTTTTTTTTTTTTTTTTTTTTGTCAGACATGACAACAATGAAAAGCTGTGTAATTGTTTTTCAAAATGTACCTTTTTTGTTTTATTTTGTTTAAAGGTTACTCTACTTCCAGAATAAAAATTTTCTGAGAATTTACTCACCCCCGTGTCATCCAAGATATTCATGTCTGTCTTTCTTCAGTTGCAAAAAAATTAGTTTTTTTTTTTTTTTTAAGGAAAACATTCCAGGATTTTTCTCAATATAATGGAGTTAAAAAGGTTAAAGGTTAAAAATGCCGTTTCAGTGCAGCTTCAAAGGGCTCTAAATGATCCCAGTCAAAGAATAAGCTTCTTATCTAGAAAAATGATCGGTCATTTTCTTACCAAATAAAAAAATATATTTATACACTTTTTAACCACAAATGCTTGTCTTGTCTAGCTCTGCGATGCGCATGCGTACTCTGTGCACTCCAGTTCAATACATTTAGGCTATGTCGAAAAACTTCCAAAATAACCAATCATTTCACTAGATAAAACCCTTATTCCTTGGCTGGGATTGTGTAGAGTCCTTTGAACCTGCACTGAAACTGCATTTTTAACCTTCAATCCGTTAAGCACCATTAAAGTCCACTATATGGAGAAAAATCCTGCAGTGTTTTCCTCAAAAATAACTTTATTTCTGTGCGAATGAAGAAAAAAAAAAAAACATGAACATCTTTGATGACATGGGGGTGAGTAAATTATAAGGAAATTTTTATTTTGGAAGTGGAGTAATCCTTTAGACTCTAGAAAGAATGATGCAAGGGTGAGTAAATAATGAGAGATTTTGTATTCAATGTTCCTTTAATAACCTCTTACCTTATTTGATTCTACACTTGGAGATATGCAGCTGAATTTAGGCTTTGAAATAATTAAAGTAAACCTTTCACTGCCCGTCGCTACCTTCACCTGTAAGCAAACCTGTCTGTCCATCAAACCAGACTGATGTCTGAGCTCCCTGACCCATCCCAGCCAATCAAATAGCCAATCCATCTTCCCACCTCTAATTAATCTTCACACCTGACAACCTTGATTAGCTCTGAAGATTGAAGTCTGTGTAAGACAGGTAATAATCAGAGTTTGTTTGTGAGTTTGTTGATAAATGTGTGTTTGTGTGTGCGTTAGAAGTTGGATCTACTCACTGTACAGAAGGTGCTGGCCGTTATCTTCAGACTGAAGTCTACAGCGAACTCCAGCTCAGACACAGTCACAGAGCCACAGTCAATAGTCTAGAGAGAGACACACATACACACACAAAAAAAAAAACTTTTTAAATGTAGCTGGATAAAAAGTTGGGAGCAGTAGAGGTCAGAAAAAATGTATTTGTTTCATAAAAACATTATAGCCATCCCATTCCGTTTTCTAGAATTAAGAAACCCTTACAGTCAACTCTGTCGTATACTGTTAATAGCTTTTTGTATTATAGTGGTTCAACTTCAAGGAACAGTTCACCCATGAATGAAAATTTGCTGAAAATGTATCCACCCTCAGGCCATCCAAAATGCAGATGAGTTTGTTTCTTCACAGGAACAGACTTGGAGAAATGTAGCATTACATTACTTGCTCACCAATGATCCTTTGCAGTGAATGGGTGCCGTTAGAATGAAAGTCACGACTCAATTCCATCAATTAACACTGTGAAGTAAAAAGCTGCACTTCGTAATAAATCCATCATTCCAAAAATGTCCATCCCCTTTGTCCTATTACATCAAAATCCACTGACATGCTTGTTTAGAACTGCATGGTTTGGACCGTTTTTACTTATAAACAGTGCTTGATCTGTGCATATTTCTCTCCTGATTCAGACAATATGACTGTTTCACTGGAGAAAGCAAAAAAACATCATAATGATGGATTTGTTTCTTACAAACTTGCAGTGATGGACTGGAGTTGCGTGGATTACTTGTGGATTGCTGTGATGTTTTTAATCAGCTATTTGGACTTTCATTCTGACAGCACCCATTTACTGCAGAGGATCCATTGGTGAGCAAGTGATGTAATGCTATCTTTCTCCAAATCTGTTTCAATGAAGAAAAAAACCCATTTACATCTTGGCTTGCCTGAGGGTGAGTAAATTTTAGCAAATTTTTATTTTTGGGTGAACTACTTCTTAAACTCAATGAATGCAACAAACATAGAAAAGACTAACATTTCAGGGGTTTTTGGACAGTTAAAACTGGATGTCAATAGTGGTTCAAGACAATTTTAAAACATTAATTTTATGAATTAATGTTAATATATATTGTTAAATAATTTCATTTAAGATTATTACATACATCTTAATGATGGCATGATTTTAAAAACTCTTTAAATATAATAAAGCAGTGAACGTGGCAGGTTTAAGTGGAGGACGTGTCATTACACGTTGTAAAAGAATTCCACGCTACAGTGTGTTCATTTAATGCAACTCTGACCACCGTTAAATGGTGTTATTGGGGTGGGTCAGTGAGATAATGGAATAATAGAAGTAAGATGCAATGTTTCTGCACAGACAGGAAAAGATTGATTTGTGCATTGAGTTTTCATTATTTCTTATGTTTGAACCACTTTATGATCAAGGTCAGGGAATATAATGAAATTCAGTTCCCATGGTTGAACATATGGGTAAAAATTGGTCAGTTTTTTCTGATAAGAAAAGGTATACTGCAAATTAAAGAAATTAGCAAAAAATTCACACTTGTGTTCAGTCTAGTCAAAACATAAAATATTAGATTCATTGGTGACATCTTCCATTTTTTGAAACAAAACTTTTGTAAGATAGTGAGATAGACGACACTAAAGCAGGTATAAGGAAAAGGCAGCATTAAACAAACACAGCATTAAGCATATGTGTGTGTTTTTAAGTAGACCCAAGGCCATGACAGTGGTAAGTAATGAAGTTTACTAAGGAGGACATTAAACAAGGATTAGAATAATCAATCAGCCATTCTGTCACAGATGGTCTCCGAGGCATTACTTCCTCTCTCACGATCTGTCACTCCCTTCTCCTCATCTTCTGCCTTGATCCTACCTACTACGTTTGTTCCCCTCCTCCCTCCATCTCAAAACAAGGCCACAACACAGGAAATTGGCTTTCTGTCCAGCCCAGACTCAATTAATTAGGGATTCAGGTGATCTAATGACTTGCGCCGAATCCAAAAAGACAGAAACCATTATATAGTTAAAAAGATGGGATTTGTAACAAGATTAGTCAAACATGTAGGGATCACACCTGCCAACATTTGGTTACCAAAATCCTGGAGACCCCTTAGAGCCAGGGGGAGGGGTAAACATATTATGTATTATTACACATAAATAAATACGTGGTACGCAAGTACTAATAAACATAAAAACAATATTATTATTGTACATTATTATGATAATAAAATGACTTGCTTATTATTATTAAAGCCTCCACTGCACGATTGTGCCATTGTGATTTAATGTGCTGAGTAACATCATATTTCCCACCATGTCCAGTATTAAAATCAGTGTGATGCACTTTGCAACTGGCGTGGGCATTGTCGATATGGCTCTGAGATATGAAATTAAAATTTTCTGTCCAGCTGTTGTTAAATTTACATGTACATTTCTTTTCCTACCATTTCTACCAGTGATGCTTGATTCGACTTTCCACATTAGGAAATTAGGTCGTAGGTTGCCAGGTTGAGGTCACAAATGGGTTGAAATTTATATCATTTGTCAGTTGTGTGAGTAGGATGTGTTTAATGCAAGATCTGTCAGCTGGTCAACCTTGGAAAAATATATTCATGTGATTATCCATTTAATGAGGTTTGGGCCATACAAATTACGGAAGTTTCCCGGAAGAAATAACACAATGGGAGGAGGGCGGGATATGGGTGTGAAACACAGGAGACTCCTCAAAAAAAAAAAAAATAATAAAAACGTAAGTGTTGACAGGTATGGTAGGAACATTTCACCCAAATATGAAAGCATCACAATATAAATCATCATCCACTTCTGGTTTATGAAACAGAGCAGCTTGAATATTTTCCAAAAATCCCTTGTTGGTGTTCAATGGAAAATCAAAAAGATTTAAAATAACGTAAGGATCAGTAAATGATGACGATTTTCATTTTTTGGTAAACTATCATTTTAATATTTAGAACTAAGGTACGTTACCATTCAAAAGTTTGAGCTCAGTAAAAACGTTTTTGAAAGAAGCCTCTTATGCTTACCAAGCCTGCATTTATTTGATCAAAAAAATACAGTAAAAGCAGTAATATTGTGAAATATTATTACAATTTAAAACAGCTGTTTTCTTTTTCAATATATTTTAAAATGTAATTTATACATGTGATGCAAAACTGAATTTTCAGTATCATTACTGCAGTCTTCACTGTCGCATGATTCTTCAGAAATCATTCTAATATGCTGATTTGGTGCTTAAGAAACATTCATTATTATTGATGTTGAAAACAAAATAATAAAGCCTAATTGTGGAAACATGTGCATTCCATATTCTTTGATGAACTGAAAGTTCAAAAGAACAGCATTTATTAGAAATAGAAATAACAAAATGTCTTAACTGTCACAATTTAATGAATGATTTTGAAAAAAATAACTGATCACAAAACTTTTGAACAATAGTGTATGGAGGCTGACCCATCTAGACTACTGTGCTGTCATATTATTTAAATGCGTGTTAATTTAGCATGCTTTTATCTAATTCGACTTGAGGAACATTACAAACACAAGACAATATGTTTTACCTGAAGACACACTATTAAATCTTGATAGATGACACATTTCATTGACCCCCAAGGGGACATTTAGAATTAAACTAATCATTTCGCTGATAATTCCCTTTTCTAGAAAGACCCTAATACGATCTCTTCTCCTACCTTAATCACTGCAGGCTCTGAAATGACCGTCTCGGGCTTCAACACCTCCACTACCGCCTCTGGTATCACAGCCTTCTTCATACACGTCATCTTGAAGCCATACACATCGTCCCAGAATGCAATGCGATCACTGTGTTTCCGAGTGTCCCCCACCGCCGCCAGGCTGATATTGCAGCGGTCTGGAAAGACTGAGAAGAAAGATGATACATGAAAGTAAGTAAAAGACATAAACTGCAGGGCTTACATATGATATATGTACAGAGTCAAACGAAGCCCTCATGAGTCAATACTTCACATGACAAGAACATTTTTCATTTAACAGACACTTTCATATCCAAAGTGACTCGCGGTACATATTTTACCACAGTCATCCTGAATTGAGCTCCTGAATCGCACCTTCTGGGGTTTGAACCCACAACCTTTGGCTTACCGGTCCACAACTTCAACCACTAAGCCATGTCACAGCCATTAAAAGATTTATGTGCAGCTTTTCAGATTTCTGGTGCAGTGGTTTGCTCATATGATCTAGACATATCTGGGCCATTCTGCTCCCAGGGATGCTGGTTCGAGTCCATTAAACTCAAAATGAGTCCAATTAAATGTCCTACATTTGTAAACTTTGACTGCGTATTAACTTGTTGTCATTAAATATACCAGCTCTGAATGTTTGAACAAACTCACTGGCATAAATCAAGGAAAGCAAAAGAAGGAAAATCTTTCAAAACTACTTTGAAACAGCAGTCTGAATGCACCATAATTATGACAAGGCATAAAGAGTATTAATGCACTCATCAAAACACTTTACAAAAAAGTACAATTTAACTGTAAATGCGTTCAAAATATACAGATGAAAAGCCAACCAAACCAAAGAGTATTTCAAGTAAAGGTGAAGCAAAATAACATGACTAAACATTAAAAATATGACTAGTTTTTACAAAAATTGTGGTTTTATGTAATTGATAGCTATAGCGAAACAGACGGCTGGTCACTGTGTGGGCGTATTAGACCTCATCCTTTACACAAATGCGCAATAATGAGCACATCTATCATGAAATGGTAAACTCTTTCAGTAATGTTTCAGTCGTTTCCAGCACTTGTAAATGTCCCTGTGTGATGATGTTAATGGTTACCATACATACGCTCCTGGCAAAAAAAATCTAAATTCAGCTGATGGTCATAATCGTAAAAACTCCGCATTCATCAGTTCTTAATGTCTGTTATGTTGGGGTATCAGACACAAACTCAAAAGCTGCAGTGCATTTATTTCACATTCCAGGAAAAAGCAGACGTCACTAATATCTACACTAGCATCAGGAGATCATGAACGTGCAAAAACATCCCTTCTTCATCATTTTAGCTGTATGAGAATCTGAAGAAAATTAGAGTAACTGTAACACTAAATATTTTTAATTCTAAACAAGCTGCAGTGGTCACACTTATGCGGTATGTATTTGTTACATTCTCTCTATGCTTGAGAAAAAGAAGTGACTGCATCAACAACAACTATTTCTAGTTAGAAATATGTATGTTTTTCTGGTTGTAGATGGATATATCACTAGTGAAACCTTTATCTAGTTCATGATTTAATAACCAACTAATTTATTTAAGCAAAAAGAATTTAACTCCATTCAAATAATTATAATTTAGATCTCAACTAGACGTTTTCTCTAAATGCATAAATATTTCTGACAGCTAAAGGAATTAGTGCCATATAAAGATATAAACAGTACTAATTAAAAAAAATGAAATTAAAATATACATTTAATCTTAAAGGGATAGTTCACCCAAAAATTAAAATTACCCCATGATTTACTTATCCTTAAGCCAACCTATGTCTATATGACTGTCTTCTTTCAGACAAATACAATGAGAGATAAAAAAAAAAAAAAAAATGTTCTTGCTCTTTCAAGTTTTATAATGGCAGTGAACAGCTGATGAGATTTTGAAGTCCAATAAAGTGCATCCATCCATCATAAAAAGTGCTCCACATGACTTCAGGGGGTTAATAAAGGCCTTCTGAAGCAAATTGATGCGTTTGAGTAAGAAAAATATCCACATTCAAAACTTTTTCAACTGTAATCTCTAGCGTCCATTAACTGTTGTATGCGCAGTGGAAAGAGCAAAAGGAAACACTGGTCATGAATTAGAAGTACAAAACGAGGATTTGTAAAGAAAAATATCAGAGGATTTTAATATAAGACAAGAGGAGACTGGTTTTCCTTTGCTGTAAAAAAAACTTGGTTCTCATGAGAATAAGACTAGCATATTCTCATCTGATCTTACGCATACGTCCTACGTCATCCGCTGGAACGCCATTCTCTCGTGAACGTGTGTACAACAGTTAGCAGAAGCTAGAGATTACAGTATATAAAGGTTTAAATATGGATATTTTTCTTACACAAATGCATCCATTTGCTTCACAAGGCCTTCATTAACCCACCGGAGTTGTGTGGAGTACTTTTCATGATGGATGGATGCACTTTATTTGGCTTCAAAATCTCAACAGTCAACACTTTTTCCCTGTTAGTGATGATGTCTTAATTATTTAATGTAATGTATGTTCAAATAAATCAAAACAAGTTATGACTGTCTGTGTAAATGAATATATTTCAACAGCAAATAGAAATTTTACAGTTTAAAAGCTAATTTAAAAAGTGCAGTATGTGCAAATTACATGTTTGCAAACAATGTTTTCAGTTTTGTTTATTATATTTAAAAAATAAATAAATAAATAAATAAATATATATATAATATATATATATATATATATATATATATATATATATATATATATATATATATATATAATTAAATTTATTTAAAGAAAGAGCCATTTGTTCAGTAAACCAGTTTAATTTCTTAAAACAAAAAAAAACAAAAAAAAAATTGCTGTACCGAAACTGTACCGAACCATGACATCAAAACCGAGGTATGTACTGAACCGCCATGTTGGTGTACTGTTACACCCCTACTTGAAGGTGATTAAATCATGGGGTCATTTTCATTTTTGGGTGTATTATGTATTATCCCATTAAAGGAGAACTCCACTTCCAGAACAACAATTTACAAATAATTTCAAGATGTTCATGTCTTTCTGTCTTCAGTGATAAAGAAATTACGTTTTTTGAGAAAAGCATTTCAGGATTTTTCTTTCTGTTTGTAAACAGTGTTTGACTGACTTGCACTTCCTTAGTCTTTGCGCTTTTGCTTTGTAAACACTGGGTCTGTTGTTCTGCCTACGTTCTGCATGACCTTTAGACGTGATTCAATAAAGTCCATTATATGGAGAAAAATCCAGAAATGTTTTCCTCAAAAAAAATGTAATTTCTTTACAACTGAAGACAGAAAGACATGAACATCTTGGATTACAAGGCGGTGAGTAAATTACTTGTAAATTGTTGTTCTGGAAGTGGACTTCTCCTTTAAGTGAAATTCTTAAAGTGACAAAACTGATCAAAAGCGACAGCAAAGACTGACATTGCTGCAAAAAATCTTTTTCAAATAAATGCTGTTCATTTGAATTTCTATAAATCAAAGAATGCTGAAGAAAATGGTTTTCACAAAAATATTAAGCAGGACAACTGTTTTCAACATTGACAGTAAGAAAGGTTTCTTAAGCACCAAATCAGCATATTAGAATGATTTCTGAAGTATCATGTGACACTGAAGACTGGAGGAAAAAAAAAAAAAAAAAACTGTAATAATATTTCACAATATTTACTGTTTTTACTATTCTTTTGATCAAATAAATGCAACCTTGGTGAGAACAAGAGACTACCTTTTAAATTTTTGAACAGCATATGTATGAAAATCTATTAATATTTGACCATATTACTAAAACACAGACAAGGAAATCATTAGATGTTATGGGTTCAGCAGTGAGACCTACAAAACCAAAAACAGCTATTTCAGATTAGACAGTACCATTAACTCTGTCCTGGACAAGCTCCAAGAGAGAGAAATCCATGATGGACTATATCTCACCAACTTTGTCTGACCTTTAATCAAGGGTTAAGGGTGCACATCCACTCTCACGCGCCATAATAAAGTGCGTGCCATCAAAATCTCGTCTCCCATGTGACAGGATCGTGACTGGCGAGTTATAACCTCCAGCCTGTTCCTTAAAGCCTTTGCTGTGACCCTGCGAGTGTCACGTAGGGTGAAAAACCACACACGCACACACACCTGGAGTGGATTTGTCACCTCATTTTCTCTGATTAGCAGAGCTATGAGTGATTGTCTTGGGAGACGCAGGTGAGCGCTGATTGGGTGCTACACGGGACTGTCCCGCACCTGAGCGGGAAGCAGAGGCTAGAGAGAGAGAGAGAGAGAGAGAGAGAGAGAAGAGGGACGAGGGGGAGGCAGTGTCCCAAGATTCATAGCTTTGACATCTGCGTCCTTCTCGACTCGGTGCTCATGGCCCGTTTGTCAAGCACCCCCCTCCGGTTCCTCTTGAGGGCAGCCGTGAAGAAGAGGAGGGTAGTGGGAACAGGGGGTGGGAAAAAAGCATCCAGTGATGAGAGAGTGAAAGCACAGGCCACGTTTCGGCATGAAGAGAAAGGTTAATAATATGAGGTATAAAGGAGAGATGAAAGAAGAGAGAGAGAGAGAAACGAGGTTATGGTGGCAGGGGTAAGTAATGTTGATCTGACACAGTGCAGAGCCACACGATGGGTCATTATATCAATCTGCTTCATGTCAGGTATACATGGCTGCGGGCTTTCTGACTGAGCTGAAAAATAGAAACGTGCTGCCTCACTGGACGATTCAGTGCTGTTCATCCTGTGCCTCTCTGTTTTTGGCTTTCCTAGAAAATATATGGATTTAAAGTGTTCAACGTTTCTTTTTCTGGAAAAATGTTGATGACTCATCCTACATGCACCATATTTTTGACCAATAGCTACTAGAATGACAATGCCCCTCCCCCTAATACCAAATGCATGTATTAAGTATAAATAGTTCATGGCTGTATAATAAAGCCAATTGCCTGTTTTTTTTTTTTCTTTCAATTTCCTGCTTAAACAGAAAATACGCCAACACAGGAATGACAATAGAAGTGACAATAGTTTAAAAAAATACTCTGAAAAGTCCTGAAGAAGTTTAAATACTCTAAATTATCTTTATAATACTTAAACTACTGTCAGGAATTTGAAAATAAAAATATCTAAAAATATTTTAAAAAATTATTAAATACAGTATTGTTATTAATGAAAATTACATTTACATAAAATAGCTATTATATAGAAATCTAAATATTAGAGTGATGGAAACTGCTTGTATTTTTACCATCAGAAATAAAATACATACTAATACAATCTGTTTTAATATATTTTAATTGATCGGCTTTAATCTGTTTTAATTTATTTTAAAATTTCACAATATTAATGTTTTTACTGTATTTTGCTCAAATAAAAAACATCTATCTATCTATCTATCTATCTATTTATCTATCGATCGATCGAGACGGTAGTTTTAAAATACTCTTAAATAGTCTTAAATTTACTCTTAAATTTAGAGGATCTGTAAAAAAAAAAAAAAAAAAAAAAAAAAAAAAAAGTATTATTAAATACAATATTGTTATTATTGAAAACTATATATTTACATAAAATACCTATTTAATAGAAGTCATTACAATTCAAAAGTTTGAAAGCTTTTTTTAAAAAAAAAAAAAAAATAATAATAATAATACTTTTTTCAGCAAGGATGCATTAAATTGATTAAAAAAAAAAACAGATTTCATTTTTTTCTTAGCAATTAATGAATAAAAAGTTAAAAATAACAGCATTTATTCAAAATAGAAATATTTTCTAACAATACAAGTCTTTGCTATTACTTTTTTATCAATTCAATACATTCATTGTGAATAAAAATATTAACTTCCTTCAAAAAAAAAAAGAAAGAATAAAAAAATTACTAAAAAACTTTTAAATTGTAGTTTATATTGTTATAAAAACCTTGCATCACAGGAATAAATTACATTTTAAAATATCTTCACATAGAAAACAGTCATTTTACATTGAAATAATATTTCACAATATTACTATATTTACTATATTTCACAATATTACTATATTTATATAGATAATATATAGATTTAATAGAAGTCATTACAATTCAAAAGTTTTGGGGCTATTAAAGCTTTTAAAAAATTATTTTATTCAGCAAGGATGCATTAAATTGATTAAAAAAAAAACTTTTTTCAATTTTAATTTTTTTCAATATTTTTCCTTAACACAAAAAAGTGACAGAAATACTATTTATATGTGTAGCAGTTAATCTAAACTAAAAACTAAATTCTTGAATTAATTTTTCATTATTATTATTATTATTATTATTATTATTATATTTAAATGTAGATATTTTCCAGATAAGGACTGATCAATTGAAAGTTAGAATGACTTGAAAATCATAAATCAACAAGGTTTCAAACCAAATGCCAATTATTTTCCAGAAAAAAAAGTGAATAAAGCTACAAAAACAGACTTTCTATAAATTGTATGTGACAATTAATCTAAACTAAAAAGAAAATTCTTGAATTTATTCAACATTTCATTATTATAATTATATATTTTATATAATTTTATTTTTTATATGTATATATTTTCCAGATAAGGAATGATCAATTGGAAGTTAGAATATGCTGAAAATTATAAATCGATCGTTTTAAATAGTATGCCATATTATTTCCCAGAAAAAAAGTGCATTTATGGAGTTACAAAAACAGATTTAAATTGATCTAAAGCGATAGTAAAGACATTTATAGTGTTACAAAAGATTAATACATTAAATATTTATATTTTTTTAATGTATCATAGTTTCCAAAAACAGTTGTGCAGCATTATAACACAAAATGTTTCTTGATCAGTAAATCAGCATATTAAAATGATTTCTGAAGAATCATGTGACACTGAAGACTGGAGTAATGATGCTGAAAATTCAGTTTTGTATCCCAGGAATAAATTACATATTAAAATACATTAAAATATAAAATCAGGTATTTTAAATTGTAATAATAATATTCTATCCATCCATCTAAATACATACTACTTACTACAACACACTAAAGAATGGTTAACAGAATTGAGAAAAAAAAAAAAAAAAAAAAAAAAAAAGAAACATCCTCAATCCCATGATGCCGTAAAGATCAGAAGAGTGTAACATCTCCTGTGTCAGGATCCTTGAAGTTATAATTCATCCAGTCAGCTTGTGCACAGTGCTGCGTACCACGAACCTCCTCAGCATCTGTTCACTTAAACCTCCACAGTGGACAAGAAAATGACGCAGAGCCACAAGACACATGCAGAATGTTTAACATCCACTTCCACATTGTCCGCGACCTTTGGCAGACTTTAGTTTCTCGAACAATGAAAGAAAAACATGTTTGCTTTCTGACACCTAGAAGGTGAGGGCCCAAGGACTGTTTAGTTATTCAGCAGTTGGTTTAATTTATGTTTTACTGACGCAAATCAATATGTAGTAAAAGGCAGAGCAGCATGCAGGGTGTGAGATAAGAGAGAATACCTGGAAAACACGCAGGCAGGGCATTATGCCGTAAACTACGCAAGTGTGAAAGGTGATTCTACAAAATTGGAGCGGAAAGACTCCAATGGCACGACTTACACAAATATAAAATGAGCCTAAACTGAACTGAATTACAGTGACTGAATATATATTTATACACTGCCGTTCAAAAGTTTGGGATCAGTAAAATGTTTTATTGTTTTGCAAAGAATTCTCTTATGGTCATCAAGGCTGCATTTACTTGATCAAAAATACAGAAAAAAAAAAAAGAAATATTTTGGAATAATATTAGAGTTCAAAATATTTTTTTTTTATTTTAATATATTTTAAATATAATTTATAATATAATTTATTCCTGTGATGCAAAGTTGAATTTTCGACAGGCATTACTCCAGGCATCACATGATCCTTCAGAAATCATTCTAATATGCTGATTTATTACTTTTATTATCAATGTTGGAAATAGTTGTGCTGCTTAATTATTTTTTTTTTTTTGGAACCTTGATTTCAGGAATCGCTGATGAATACAAAGTTAAAAATAACAGCATTTATTCAAAATATAAATCTTCTAACAGTACAAGTCTTCGCTATCACTTTTGATCAATTTAACACATTCATGGTGAATAAAATTATTAATTTCTTTAAAAAAAAAAATAAATACAAAAAAAAAACCCTTAAATTGTAGTTTATATTGCTACACCAGATTTCTACTTTAAAAAAATAATAAATGCTGATAAATGCTGTTCTTTTTAACTTTTTATTTATTAAAGAATGTTGTATCACAGGTTTCAACAAAATATTATGCAGCACAACTGTTTTCAACATTGATAATAAATCAGCATGTTAGAATGATTTCTGTAGGATCATGTGACACTGAACACCAGAGTAATAATGCTGAAAATTCAGCTTTGCACCACAGGAATAATTTACATTTTAAAATCTATATAAAATATATCACATTTAAAACAGTTATTTTCAAAAAAAATAAAAAATAAAAAATTTGATTTTTGATCAAATAAATGCAGTCTTGATGAGCATAAGAAATTTCTTTAAAAAAAAAAAAAAAAAAAAAAAAAAAACACAGACAAACATAAAAACTCTTACTGATCCCAAACTTTTGAATGGCAGTGTATATATTTATTATTATTATTATAATTATTATTATTATTTATAATATATTTTATATTTTCTAGATAATGAATGATCATTTGGAAGTTAGAATGAGTTGAAAATCAAATAAATTAATAATTTACCAAAAGTATACCATATTATTTTACAGAAAAAGTCAATTTATGAATCATTACAAAAGTTACAAAAACAGTTTTTTTTTTTAACACACAAAAATGTGTGGCAAAAAATATGAATTTATCATATGTGTGACATTTAATCTAAGCCAAAAAGAAAATTCTTAAATTAAATTATTCTATTATTATTGTTATTATATTATTTATATTAATATTATTTTATTCTTTATATTTATTTATTTATTTTCTAGATAAAGAATGGTCAACTGGAAGTTAGAATAAGTTAAAAACCAAACAAATCAATAATGTTTCAAACCGTACACCACATTATTTATTAGAAAAAAAAAACACACACATTATTACCACATTATTTTAACAGAAAAATTTGCATTTATTAATCAAGGAGTTATAAAAACAGATTATATGTGTGAATTAATCTGAACTTAAGATAATTTTTGAATTACCTGCTTAAAAAAAGTTTTGCTGCAATAAATATTATAAAACAATTTTGTTGTTTTTTACTTTATACTTATGACCAGTAAAAACTGTTATATATAATGGTTAAATATATATTTTATATTCAATGGTCATAGTCAGGATAATCACACACACACAGATGTATGTATGTATATGTGTTTATTTATTTACTTAAGGGCACATTGACACGCCTCCATGTTTTCAGTGGTCATGGTTTGGATAAAGGGGGAGGCAAAATAATATTCAACACCACACCATTTTCATGATAACACCTCCTTAAAATGTCCCCGGAGGGGAAACAAACACACACACACTGACTCATCTTTCATTGTTTTGGACAGCCCTGATTCACTCTGTATGGAATCCTCCTATTAAAATAAATGAAGTCTGTTTGATAGACCTTGAAAATAAAACCTCACTATGAGGGATTGGCTCATTGTGTCCCATCAGTAAAAAAAACAATTGGTAGGTCTGGCCAAAGACCTCCCAATACCTGTAATCTCAGAATGGGTAGGAAAAAAAAAAAACTGAAAAATGCGCACGTGACTCACCCAAACCATCTTCTGCGAGGTACTGATCCCTGGCGTGCAGCACCGAGTCCAGCATTGACTCAAACAGCAGGAAGTAGCCCTAGAAAATGACAAAACAGGGAGGAAACTGTTTAATGTGTAAAGATGCATATGCTCAATGTCCCTTAGCGACCACCTTGCAGTCCGGACTTCCGCATGAGCGAACACCACTCACATTTTCTTCAGAAAGTTTTAAGTTTCAAGACTAATGTTTGGCATTTATCATTCCCCTGCAGCTCTCACACATTCCCTAACATGCATCCACAAACACAACCAAACCGATATCAAACACAAGACCTCTAGATTTGTGACACCTTCACACAGCGCCCTCTTTAAACATATGCATGGCCACCCAGTTTTATTGCACTGACCCCTCACTGACACCGGTTTTGCATGAGTAGTTGACACGTCACCTCCTGAATTATTCTATTACCACTCAACCGCACCTCACTGGCCTCATTCTGGACAGCGGCACAGACAGCCATGAGTGAAACAAGGCTGCTTCATGCTTGCTCAGAGTAATCTAAAACAGAGGCATAATCAATTACAGAAGACAGACGTGATGGATGTACCTAGAATGAGAGGTAACATTCTTCATCAGCGTGGTCTTCTGCTGTCTAGTTGGTGCAAAAGTTACGTGGAAGTCTAAAAGCGAATAAGAACAAGAAGATGGTCTTTATCACCAAAGTGTACATGTTAATGTCTTGCATAATGTGTATATTAGTGTGGAAAGGACAGCTCTGATGTGCATAAAACACTTTCATTTAGTTATTTAGTTCTGCCATATTGGTTCAAAAAAAATTAGGTAAGGTGCCAATTCATTTCTGTACTAATTGCAAAGGCATTTGCCCAAAGTTTTCCTCTCATGATGTTGTATTGAAAAGTCGAATGCTGTAAAAGGTCACACAGGTACTTCTGTGCTCATAGGCTGAGGTCAACTGGCCCAGCACTCTCAAAAAACCATGCTGTGACAGCGACTCGCACTGGATCTCTCTGGGTCGTTTTTAAACGGACTTAGCATTAGAGTGATGGCTAAGCTTCTCCATGGTGTAATTTAGAACCCAATTTCACAGGCGGCTGCCTCCACTGCAGTGAGAGAGAGAGAGAGAGAGAGAGAGAGAGAGAGAGACAGAGAAGGAGAGAGAGAAAGAGAGAAGAGAAGGGGGATGTTGTGTACATACACACTACCATTCAAAATTTGGGGGTCGGTAAGATTTTTTTTTTTTTTTTTTAAATAAATTGATACTTCTATTCAAAAAGGATGCATTACAGTAAATCACAGTAGACTTTCTGCACTTTTGCAATTCTGTCCTTTTGAACTTTCTATTCACAAAATAGTGCTAAAAAGTATTGAAACTGCCTTTAAAAATAAGCAGCACACCAACACAGTACTTTTTTTTAACTGAAAATTATGTCATGTGGCACTGAAGACTAGAGTAATGATGCTGAAAATTAAGCTTTCCATCACAGTAATAAATTACTTTTTAAAAATTTAGAAAATTAGAAAATTGTAATAACATCTCACAATATTACTATTTTACTGTGATTTGATCAAATAAATGCAAGGCGTGGTGAGCTTACCCCTTGTGCGACCTTTTGGGATAATGTTGCCTGTGTTATTGCCAGGTGCATAAATTTTGGCACAGGTGTGTATTTTTATTGGAATTTTACTATTTTACCCCCATTTCCTATAATAAATCTATTTTGCACTAGGTACACAAAATTGTTCCTCTCAGGACCTTAAGGACAAAAATATCCCTACTGAAACCCATCAAAACTGCTATTTTTAATCACAGTGCCATTTAACTGTAAAATGATGCAATTTTTATTATTAGACTCATTCTGTTGGCAAGGCTTCAAAATTAAATTTTTTACCATTTTTTAATCAGATGGTGCCATTTTTTTCAGCTTTTGCCAATAAAGCCAATACTCGCTTTATCGACTAATGCAACATACAGACCACAGCGCAAATTAGCGTAGTTGCAAAAAAATGATTTCTTTAAATGGGGTTTTTGCGTTTATTTGATAGGACAGTTGAGAGCAGACAGAAAAGCACTGGGTGAAGAAAAGGGGCGGGATCAGCAAAGGACCTCGATATGGGAATATATCGGGTCGCCCGCAGCACAGTTGCGCTATGTGTCGGCACACTAACCACTGGGCTATTGGTGCCAACTGTTTGCTAGAAATTTTGATAGGCCTGTAATTGCATGACTCCTAGCTGAGGGTTCCAAGTTGTCTTTCATTTTCTGAAGCAAATTAAAAATAACATGGCTTGGCAAACGATATGTTCGGATAATGTGTTTTTCTGGCATTCCAAATAAACTAATACATGTGGAAAAAACCCTCTCCCTTCCATCATGCGCTCTCTGTTCTTTGCAGTGCCTCCTCCTAGCTACAGTAATTGCAGCCATTTCAAGTGCATATTGGTTTAAGACATGCTTTTTTGGGGCGTTAAATAATGGTGCAAATGCCAGTCATTTGACAAGCACTAACGTTAGTAAAATGTCTTGCATGATTCATTTGAATACTCTCCTCCGATAAATTTTGCTTTAGAAAATGCATATCCAATAAGGTCAGGTGCAAAAATAACTCTGTCCATGCCTTTTCAGCACTAATTATTACAGTATAATTTTAACGGCAAAAGACGGTTTGCAATGGCGCAAGCTGTTAGTAAAACTTGGCCTAAAGCTATAAGGGAAAATATTTTTAAGTAGTTGTAGTTTTTTTTTTTTTTAATATATTCTATAATCACACAGAGTCGCACATTCTAGGCACAAAAAAATGAGGTGTTTGAAATAATTATCTCAATTATGATCATAGCTTCAAAATTGAAAAAACATTAATGAGATGTAAAAGCTGCTGAGAATAGCCCCTTTCACGCATACTGTCTTTATCAGTATTTTTACGGTTAATAGATAATGTGTGAATAGAACTTTTTAAAAAATACAGGTACCTATTATGAGAAAATGTAGAAATTGAGAAATTGTCACTGTTTGACATTATCCTCATCCAAAATGTTTCCCAAATGTGCTTAATACCACTATAGACTTTGAACGTGCTACACCACTACTTATTAAACAAAAGTAGCTTGTTACTGGAAAAGATAAAATGTTTTGAAAGCAGTTGAGATTTTATTAACGTATTGAAAAATGTAGTCAACACTGGGCTGTAATGTTGTAATCCTAAAATAAAGTTATTTTTCTTTTCTCCCACCAAGCGTTTGATCATTTATTAGTAGTGAAAGAATTAATCAGTGCAATCACCAACCTCTTTCATGGTGTGTGGATCCATTATTTCCCATTGTTTGCTGAAATAAACATTGCTTTCTGAAATACATTTTATTAAAGAAATACTTCTAGAAGCTGACATCCCACTTCTAGCTGAACAAGTATTCACAGGTACATTTTCTGTACATAACTAGGTAAAATCCCACAGAGAGAAGATCCAATAACACACACTGGCGGTAAAAAGAGTCATTGCAACATTAATGGTTGAATGTGGCCAAAATGCAGATCGATTCATTAAGCCATGTGGAGCTGGGGCAGAATTACATGAATGCAACTAATGAAATGCTAATGAAAATTGGACAGCAGCATTCATGCACATTAAACGAATTACCCCATAAACACACACACACACACATACATGAATGCTACTTTTTTCCATTTAGATTTGAAGCAGAATTCATTATGATATGTAATATCATTACAGTTCACATAACAATAAAGTGTGAGGATTCAGATGACATGTGCAAAAAAAAAAAAAAATAGTGCTTCTCAACCAAAAAGCAAAAACAAACAAATGTCGAAACACGGGCCAATTAAGTCAAGAGTCTGTTTTAGATCATGCTGTTGTAAATTGTTTCTTGTGAACATGAGAGAATAGTGTTAGTCTGGCCCAGAGTGGCCATCTCTGCTCTATAAACACCTGGCATCAGCAGTATTCAGCCTCTGCCAACGTCATGAGCATTCAATGAACAATCCTCTCAATTACAGTACTACAATATCAGTCCAACTCCCAGGGGCTGTGTAATCTACTTCTCACTCACTCAATCCCACAAATCCAAAGCCAGAAACACTAAACACATAAATGGTTCAAACCACACAGTATAATGAATTTAACGTCTGAATAACCTAATTATTTTGCGATGCAAATAAATACTAATGTTATAATAATTACCCCTGCTATTTTTAATATTTCCACCACTATGGGAGAGACATTAGAGGAAATAAAGTGACCACAGTCAAATATATAAATTATATATATATCTTTGATGAATAGAAAGATCCAAAGATCAGCATTTATCTGAGATAAAAAGCTTTTGTAACATTACACACTATACCATTCAAAAGCTTGGAGTCAGTTTTTGGGGAAAGATATAATAGAAATAATACTTTTTTTAATATTTTATTTAGCAAGGGTGCTTTTAATTGAAAGACATTTATACTCTTACAAAAGATTTCTATTTCAGATAAATGCTGTTCTTCTGAACTTTCTATTCATCAAAGAAACTTGAAAATTCTACTATTAATTCTAGCTGTTTTCAATGATTTCTGTAGGATCATGTGACTGGAGTAATGATGCTAAAAATTCAGCTTTAAAATCACAGGAACAAATTACATTTTAAGATATATTCAAATAGAAAACAGCTATTTTAAACAGTAAAAATATTTCAAAATGTTACTGTTTCATATAAAATGCAGGCTTGGTTAGCAGGAGACTTCTTTAAAAAACATTAAAAATCTTACCGTTCAAAAACTTTTGACTGGTAGTGTATATGATATATATATCAGCGTAAAACACTAATATTGTGAAATATTATTACAAATATTATATTATTACTGTTAATGCAATGCTGAAAAGCCATTACTCTTCAGTGTCACAGGATCCATCAGAAATCATTTTAGTATGTTGATTTGCTCAAAAAAAACCAAAAAAAAAAACAAACATTTTCAATGTTAGAAACCATGTTGTTGTGCTGCCTTGATATTTTTATGGAAAATGTATACTTTTTTGTGATTCTTTCCTCAATACAAAGTTCAAAAGAACAGCATTTTATTAGAAAATTATTAAAGATTAATTACTTTTTTGAGATTTAACCCTACAAGAACATTTTCTCATTAATAGCGCTGTCCCTTATAGATCACGTCAGAATAAGGACAGCAAAGCTGTGCGTGTTTAGCTGAAAATAATAAGTTTAATTAGTCACTGTTTGATAACGTTGCTTGTTTATCAGTTATCATGTGTAGTATGAAAATAATAATACTATTAATAATATATAAATATAAATAATATAAATAATATTGGTGCATCCCTAGTTAGCACCAAAGTGTGCAGTCTTGTTGATCCTTTATGAAAAAAAAAGTTATCTGGGTGTTACGGCTTGAAGAGAACAGAGAGCACAAGATGAATAAAACCAACAGTCTGTGCTTAATTAAAAAGTTTCTGCCTCTCCATCTAAAGAAAAAAATTTAAGGAAAACAAAAAGATGTGTTATGTGGGGGCAACCATTAAAAGACATTAAGATAAATGACCATAACACTACACTAAACGCTATTGTTAATAAAGCATAGTTTGTGAAATAAATCAAAACACTAGGGGCAAAACTGTTTGCTCGGTGTGGATCGAGTGTGAAAAAGCCTGATTTGCATATGAATACAGACGAGTAGTAAACGTACCATTTTGTACAGGCATATTCAAATGAGGCAAGCCCCACGTTTCCACGATTAATTTTAGAGGGACAATAGATGCTTGAAAGCTTCATTGTGGATCGGTGAAAGATCCAGGTAAGCGCTGTGAGGAAACACAAGTTAAATGCATCATGGTGTAACACAGAAGAAAAGGGTAACCATGATGGAGTCAAAATCTGAGAATGCCAGGAAATGAAAAGCCGTTTTGCTCAAAGGGCAAATTTCCTTGCAATTTCCCTTAACACAACATTCCTTTCTTGGCACTTAAAGGGAGCATGCATGGTACTGTTGTGAAAGCACATCGAAGACTGATACGGACGAGAAGAAATTGTTGAATAAAGTCATTATTTTTGTTTTCTTTGTGTTTCTTTTGTTCCCGTAACTTCATAAAATTGAGATTGAACCACTGATGTCTCATGGACTATTTTATCGATGTCCCTACTACATTTCTGGACCTTGAACGTAGTAGTTGTGTTGCTGTCTATGCAGGGTCAGAAAGCTCTTGGATTTCATCAAAAATATCTTAATTTGTCTTCCTATGACGAACGAAGGTCTTACAGGTTTGGAACGACATGAGGGTGAGTAATTAATGACAGAGTTTTCATTTTTGGATGAACTATCCCTTTAATACATAATGTTTAAACAGCAAGCATATCTGGGTACTTCAGTTTATGTATGTTGGTTTGTTTGTGTGTGTGGCAGGCAGCTGTAAGATGCGGATGGAGTGAGTGATTGCAGCTGTCTTTTTCTGCGACAGGTAAGACTGCTATCAAGAGATAATGAGGCCCAAGATGGGATCTGCCATTAATTCAACTTGACCATCACCACACACAGCAGCTCATCGCTTCCCAAATGTGCTAAATATCAAAACACCCTTCAAATCAACCTTAAGTTGAAAGTTCAAACCGTTATGTTAATTTAAAAAAAGCAGTGGACCAGATAAACGGCGACATAAACGGTACATCATTTAGGATGATGCAGCATCCTAAATCCTGTTCAGCAAGTTAAAGTTTGTACAACTAACATCCACATCTGCAGTCTACCATATCAGAGTTGGGTGACTTTAGTTAAAGCGATACATTTATTCACCTTCATGTCATTACAAACCTGTGCAATGGTCGGGTTCTGAAAGTAAAAACTAATTTTCTCCATAGGGGAACTGATTTTTAACAACAAACCTTTAAAAACAGACCTACTGTGAGTAAGGTCGTTAAGTGACGGTATAGGCTTTTGTTGAAGCCATCTTTTGGCATTATTTCAACTTTTATTAAATAAGTAAATATAACACATTAAAAAAATATGCAAAAAATGGGGTGTAAAAATCCATGAATCGGTGCTGTTTGGATGCGGGATTCTTTTGTATCATCATAATACTCATAAATCCAAGCCACTCAAGTAGTGTCAAAAAATAAAAAGCCTTTATTCACATGATTGAGCGACTGAGGTGTTCTGTTGTTGAATGTAGTAATGAACATAGCAGTCATCATTTGCTCCTGACATCTGAGCCACTGAAGACGCAAAGGATTAACGTTACTTTCGTTTTTGAAGGAAATGCGCCCGGCGATATACATAAATGCGTCTATGTTCGCACAAATCGTTTGTGATCCAGCTTCACCTACAGCAGACGTGAGTATAAGGGTTTTTTATGCATCTTTGCAAATCGACTTTCTTAATAATGAGCTAGTTAGCAAGGTTCGCGGCTAAATGTGGCTAAAGTAAACAGACCGGCTCCTCACCTACAGAAGAGAGGGGCAGGGTGAGCAGAGCTCATTAGCATTTAAAGGGACATGCAATAGAATGGGAAAGTAAAAAGGGTGTTTTTTACACTACCACTGAGAAATTTTAACCAAAGTATGTTATAGACTTCTCATTAAGACCCTACAGAATCATATCAACTTGCGGAAAATGGGCATCCGATGACCCCTTTAAAATTTAAAAACAACACATTTGTGCATTGCTGCTAACTCGCCTTCATCAGGGTAATACATGTTTGGCAATGGAATTAGTGGTGAAAAACTACATTACCCATGATGCTGTGCAGAAAATTCCAGCAAGTTGCTGAGACTTGCAAGTAAATTGTGCCAAATTCTGGTGTAAACTTCAGATAGATTGTTTCTATAGATATAAATCAACAGCTTTAAATGAACAGTTTTATATTTTAACATGTTTTTAATGTACTTATCTCATTTGCAGTGTTTCATGGGATTGTAGTTCTCTCCCTTACTAATGCCGTTAAGTACACAGTCTTGTATTTTTTTATTCTTGTACGATTTTTGTTCGAAATACTGCATTGCTTCAAATAAAAGCCTGTAATGTTGTGATTTACCTTGTAGCTGGTTTGTTTGGTTCATGGCTTTTAACATTTTAACAAAGACTTTTTAAAAATCTCTATAGGGAAAATGAATGGAAAAAATATTTATGTAACTAATGCTGTAAGTCATCCCATTGACTTTTATTGGACAAGAAAACAGGGTAACACTTTAGTATAGGAAACAATTCTCACTATTAACTAGTTGCTTATTAGCATGCCTATTCATAACATATTGGCTATTTATTAGTACTTATAAAGCACATATTCTGCATGACCATATGTGACCCTGGACCACAAAACCAGTCATAAGTGTAAATTTCTCGAAATTGAGATTTATACATCATCTGAAAGCTGAATAAATAAGCTTTCCATTGATGTACGGTTTAGGAAAGGACAATATTTGGCCGAGATACTGTTTGAATATCTGGAATCTGATGGTGCAAAAAAAAAAAAAAAAAAAAAAAAAATCTAAATACTGAGAAAAATCGCCTTTAAAGTTGTCCAAATGAAGTTCATAGCAATGCATATTCTAATCAAAAATTAAGTTTTGATATATTTATGGTGGGAAATTTACTAAATATCTTCATGGAACATGATCTTTACTTAATATCAATGATGTCTGGCAAAAAAGACAAAATAGATAAATTTGACCCATCTGAAGTATTTTTGGCTATTGCTACAAACATACTCACAAACATACTCACGCAACATAAGACTTTGTGGCCAATGTTAATGTTTTGGACCTTAAAATAAAGTGCGACCAAAAACTGATATTTTTTTCAAAATATCTTCTTTTAGGTTCTACAGAGGAAAGAAAGAATAAAGGTTTGGAATGACACACGGGTATGAAAATGATGACAGAATTGCCACGTTTGACCAGGGCTTGTATAATTAATTTCCATGACTTTCACACGACAGCTGCTCTACAGAGCACCATCATGAACTTATTACAGGAACAATCCTCCTGGAGCAGCCTGGGGTTAAGTGCCTTGTTCAAGGCGCAGTGGTGATAGCTCAAGGCCTGCCACTTGAGAGGTTCAAACCTGCAACCTTTTGTTCTCAAGCTCTGATCTTTAACCACTAGGCTAATGCCAGAGAATTTTGAAGGCATCTACACAAGACCTTTGTCCCCATCACTGAAGGACACATACCATTATTTTTCTTTATTTGTAGGTATATATGATGTCTGGCTTGCAGCAAACACACAATATATATCCAATATGAAGTGAACTACAACATGGTGATAGAGTAAAGGGATAGTTCACCCAAAAATTAAAACTGAAAAAATTAAAACACAAGTTACCACAAATTAAGACTTTTTTTTGTATCAGTCCTCGATGCCCTTTGACGAGATTATTATGACGCGTGTGTGCGCATTCCATTCAGTCGAAGACTGGCAGGAAAGACAAGAAATTGTTGAATAACATCATTATTTTTGCTTTCTTTGTGCACAGAAAGTATTTTCGTAGCTTCATAAAATTAATGTTAAACCACTGATGTCACATTGTTATTTTAACAATGTACTTACTACCTTTCTGGGTCTTGAATGTGTCAGTAGCATGGCTGTCTATGCAGGGTCAGAAAGCTCTCGAATTTCATCAAAAATATCTTAATTTGTGTTCCAAAGATGAACAAAGGTCTTACGGTTATAACGACATAAGGGTGAGTAATTAATGACGGAATTTTCATTTATGGGTAAACTGTCCCTTTAAAGAATTGTAGGGGTGTTAAGAATATCTTAGTATCTTCCACCACTAACTTGTTTGTCATAGCAAACCTGGGTAAATCTAAATTCATTAAATACAAAAGCAAAGCAGAGGGTGTACAAATGGTTTGTGGTACCAGATCCAAATTAGTTGAAACATACATTTAAAAAAAAAAAAAAAAAAAAGACTGATTACAGTAAACAAGGTCTTGAATATGCTTTAAAGGAGAAGTTCACTTCCAGAACAAAAAATTACAGATAATTTACTCACCCCCTTGTCATTCAAGATGTTCATGTCTTTCTTTCTTCAGTCGATTAAAAATTATGTTTCTTGAGGAAAGCATTTTATAAATTATCTCCATATGGTGGACTTCAATGGTTCCCCCTAGTTTGAACTTCCAGAATGTAGTTTAAATGCAGCTTCAAATGGCTCTAAACGATCCCAGCCGAGGAAGAAGAGTCTTATCTAGCAAATCAATCGGCTATTTTCAAAACAAATTGACAATTTCTATACTTTTTAACCTCAAATGCTCGTCTTGTCTCATCTCTGCAATACACATGTGTAGTCTGTGTAATCCAGGTAAATACAGTTAGGGTAGGTCAAAAAAAAAACTCACGTCTCGTTTTCTTTTGTCAACGTCAAAATCGTCCTACATCGCTGTTTTACCTTTTTTTTTTTGTAAAGGGCATTTGATGTTCTTTGCATGTTCACTGGGTCAGTACTTCTGCAGCGATGTAGGACAGTTTTGAGGTAGGGGAAGAAAAAAGATGGGAGTTTTTCAACATACCCTAACTGTCTTGACAGTTTGAGGTTAAAAAGTATATAAATTGTCAATTTGTTTCAAAAACGACAGATCGTTTTGCTAGATAAGACCCTTCTTTTTTGGCTGGGATCTTTTAGAGCCATTGGAAGCTGCATTTAAACTGCATTTTGGAAGTTCAAACTTGGGGTCACCATTGAAGTCCACTATATGGAGGTTATTCCTGAAATTTTTTCTTCAAGAAACAATTTTTTATCGACTGAAGAAAGAAAGACACAAACATCTCGGATGACAAGGGGGTAAGTAAATTATCTGTAAATTTTTGTTCTGAAAGTGAACTTCTCCTTTAGGGGACAGTTTGCCCAAAAATGTATATTCTGTCACTACTGAATTAATTCACTAAAGGTGACTATTGCTAACAAGCATCATTTATTGTAATAACTTACATTTTGGTCTGTTCCTCACACAGAATTATTGTAATTTTAGATTTTAGTCACTTTGCTGTGTTTCTGTCATTTTTATTTAAGTCATTTTTATAATTTTTTTTTTTTTTTTCAGATCAGATTTTTACTAACATTATTTTTAAGTTTCTACTTTAAATGAAAATGGAATGTCTTGGCAAATAAATGAAATAAAATTAATTTAAATGAAATAAATTATTAATTTTTTTATACATTTTATTTCTGTCAACCTTTATTTCAATTACAAATAACAACACTGCTTGAAATATAGTGCAGATGTCACTATTTTTATGATGTTTTTAAGGTTGCTTTTATTTGTTGATTTTATTTTTTAAGTCAGACAGTCCTAGTCCCCATCTACATTCATTGTGAATGAAAAAAGCAGCTCAGACATTCTTCTAAATCTCCTCTGGTGTTCCGCAAGAGGAAAAAAAAATAAATAAATAAAAAAAAATAAAATAAAGTCAAATGGGGTTGGAAGGACAAATATAGTAACAGAATTTTGATTTTGGGTGAACTATCCCTTTAAGCAGCGGACCTGTTAACACCAGGCAACAATCATAAAGCAGATCTTTTCTTTTTTGTAAGATTATTTCAAGAACTGTAAAACATGTTAAAGTTTCCCTCAACAGCCCGCTCCAGCATCCTTACACTACTCAGGTGTAACCGCAGGACTGAAAAGCCATAGCGTATGATGGATCATCCTGTGACAACCTTTATTTAGCTCTCTTCTAATTCACTTCTCCTCTCCTCCACCTAGCCAGTGGCAGAAACCATCCCTCTCTTTCTTTTTGCCCCTTAATCTAATCCAGTCTGTTTGTTTTGCTGGGTGTTAAAGTACAGATCAATTGCGTGAGTTATGAAATGACATTACGGCGGCTCAGACCCGTCTCTCCCTGCCAGACGACATCTCGTCCTTCTGAAAATTACCCCCTCTGATTTATCGATTCGTTCTCGCTCTCGTTCTCGTGCTTACACGTACACATCCAAACTCAAGACAGCTGAAAAGTAGGACAGCCAACCACCTGGGAGAAACTTTCTCTGACACTCAATAAGATGGAAAATAAAGAGACATTTTGGACTACAGGTGCACCAGTGCTAGTTTCCAAGAGACAATTCCTACACTGAGCCATTCATTAACTGTAACATTTAAATGAAACAGCGACAAAAGGTGTTTTTTTTATGGTAACTGACACTTTTTTTTATGCAGAATAAAGGCAAGCATGTGAATGCAAAAAAATACCAATGCAAACTTGACTGTGCATGACATTATCACATTCAATATTGCAAGCACACAGTGTCACATTCTCAGCGGTGCCACAGAGGGCGCTATTGCAGGCGTCAGCATCTTTATGGTCACTCAATTTATGTTATGCTTTCTCCTTCAGGTTAAGCAAAAGTTTAAAGAAAATATTTAATCTGAACGTTTAAGATCAGCTACCTTAAAAACATTCGGTAGTCATCAGGGGGAAAAAACTATCGCTCCTTTGAAGGGTTAGTTAACTAAGACTAAAACTTAAAATAAATAAATAAATAAATAATAATAATAATAATAGTAATAACAACTGTAAAAATACACTTTAACTGATAAATGATATAAAATTAATTATAAAAAAATATTATAAAAATGTTTTAAGTAAAATGTCAAGGCAATATTTGTCATCATTTAACTTAACTTGAAGTACTAATAATTAAAACTAAAAAAATTTTATACATCAGGAAAAAAAAACTATTGCTCCTTTGCAGGGTTAGTTAACTAAGACTAAAACTGAAAAAAAAAAAAACCTTTAAAAATACACTTTAACTGATCTAAAATTAATAATAATAATAATAAAAAAAAACATTATAAAAATATTTTAAGTAAACTGTCAAGGCAATATTTGTCATTATTTAACTTAACCTGAAGTACTAACAATTAAAACTAAAAACTTAAAAATATAGACTATATAAAAAATAAAAATGACAACAGAAGAAAAATACTAACACAAACTAAAACTACAATAAAAAAAAAACAAAAGCAAAAACTAATTTCAAATATTAATAAAAACTAATTATACACAAAATGCTAATAAAGATCACATAACATATATAAATAAAAACATTTACAAATTTAAATTATTTAAAAAATATATCTATATTGTACATTTACTATAATCAATAAGGCAAGGCAAGAATAGCTTTTTGTACTTGCTCAATGAATTATTGAATTTTATACTCCAAAAATATTCATTGTGCACTTTTAAATATCTGTTAGCTTTATGAGTGCAATGTAAAAAATTAAAGTGGTTAACAAATTATTTGAGCAAATTTTTACAAGAAAATAGTATTTCATTCTTTCTTCTTCAACATTTCATGCTTAATTCAATGTGTTACTTGCCGTTTCTTTGTAATTATTTGTGAAATTTACAATTTCTGAGTGAAAACTGTTTCAAAGTAAATCCTGCACCAAATTTTTTTCATTGCTTATCTTGTACCTTACTTTAATGGTCTGGAAGCTTTTACAGATCAGTGTACAGCAATACTTTGCTCACGACCATTTGACCCGATTCAGCATCTAATCCTTTTGGATTGACAAGCACGTCAAAGTTAGATATCGGAGGTGGTGGACCAGGGTGACTGCATTTTTCTGTGGACATGTGTCTCCTACAACTCTGTGTAATAAGGTAATTGTAAAACTATTGTTCCATAACATTTTGAAAAATGATTTTCAGAAAACGGGTGTATGCTCCCCTGCTTTCACAAGGAAATGGTGGCAATGCACAAACACTTCAGACGTTTTCGGAATGAAATGGACGACATTGCACAGATGATGAAGGGCAGGATTTTTAAACCATTTAGCAAGCCGGAGTTGTAATCATAAAATAATGTGCTCCAGTGACCCAAATCTCAGGTTACTTTGTCAAAAGCACCGCACACACACACACATACAAACACAGGTACATACTGTAAAATCACACACACGTTCGCTGCTGCCTCAGGCAGTGAGTTTGTTGAATTATAGCCCTAACATGCAAACAAAAAGGGACCTAATAAAAAACATTTATTATTTCACAATTAACCTGCAAGCGATAAAAAACTCAGAGACAGCAGAAAATCGCATGCAGGTCGAATTCGCATGGGAAGTCCTGGAAGTTTCCAAATTTAGAGAATAATTCTCCAATGTCCTTTTTTCAGCCTGTGGCTAGGTGGCTCGAGTTATGACCTACTTTTCCCCTTTCCTACTGGACTACAAATTAAGGGAACTTAAACAAAGAGTACAGTGCAATACAAGCTTTTATCGTCTGCCTCACTGCCAAATCCATAATACCAATTTCTATGTATTGCTAGGATAGAAATCAAAGCAGTTATCCACAAGATGCCATGCATTACAGTCATTTTAACATTATTTTAAAGAGAGTCAAGCACAGGACGAAATGTCCTCATTTTTCCAGCAGCAGCGGGAATAAAATAAAAGATCAATTTTATTAAATTTATGACTAAGAATAATCACAATAAATGATTCTTCAGCCAAGTATAAATTAGAATAATAAAGTACAATTGAACTGATGTGCTGACTATTACATTGACTATTCTACAATGGATGAGCAAGTGTTTGATCAGATTTAAAGGGACAGATCACCCAAAAATGAAAATGTTGTCATAATTTACTCACCAACCTGAAAGCCTTTCTTTCTTCAGTGGAAAGTAAAGAAGATAATTTGAGAAATGTCTCAGTAATTTTTTTATACAATGGAAGTCAATGGTTACCAAAACAGACTGGCTACCAACATTCTCCAAAACATCATCTTTTATTTTCAGCAAAAGAAAGAAAAGAAATTATGACAAATTTTTCATGTTTGGTGCTTGATCGTGCTTGATCTGTGCATATTTCTCTCCCAATTCAGGAGAGAACACACAGCTTTTCACTTAATGCCAATACTTGTGGATTACTGTCATGTTTTATCAGCTGTTTGAACACTCATTCACTGCAGAGGATCCGTTGGTAAGCAAGTTATTTAATACTAAATTTTCATCTTCAAGTTATGAAGAAGAAACAAATTCATCTACATCTAGGAGCATGAGTCAATACATTTTCATTTTTGGGTGAACTATTCCTTTAACGTGTTAGACTTTCAAAGTTTTACTTCTCATCCTTAACATCAGTCATGTCTAAATAAATGAGGAGTGATGCCTGGCTTCTAAAATGAGCATGAAAGTTATGCCATTATGGGATTTCCCTGCAATATATCATGTATCAATCAACAATACATCATCTCAGCTTTTTCATTTTCCAACACCTGGGCAGGTTTTGAAAATGGAAATGACTGGAGAGAAAAAAAAAGACGCTGACACATACAAATCCTTTATGTCTAGTTTTGGGTCAAACTCAACTATAATTGTTGCAAATGCAGACTTTTACAGGCAAAGCTAGCCATTTTGCTTCAATGAGCAGTGCATTCCATTGCAAAAAAAAGTAAATGTATAATGATTTTTTTCCTCACTGGAAAGCATATTAATATTTACAATTTGAAAAATGCTTAAAAACATCCACTTACCATCCACTCTGAAATGATGATGTCCACTTTTTCCACAGGAAGGTCAATTTCCTCAATTCTGCCCTTGATAAACGTGATGGTGTCCTCAAGTTTATTTGATCTAGAGAAATCAAAAATGGAAATAAACATTTCATCCAACACTTACAGTAGATGTTGGTATATTGATTATATTAACTACATTAAATTAAGTAAATATTTTCAATTATACATCATTTATGTCACAAGTGTTTCAAGTGTTATAAAATAAAATAAAAATATAGCTGCAAGCAGCAATTACCAAGATTCAAGCACTTTAAGGCATTTAAGCACATACGAAAAAAGACATTATGCAGCAAGCCTGTAACCACCTAAATCAAAGACTTTAAAAAGCATTTTTGGCAAATTCAGGTAATTTGCCATAGAATTTATTTATTTATTTTTTGTAAACATTTATGACTGTTATAGTTCCAGCTTTGGTCCGATCTCCTTAAATATTTGCATGCTTGTTTAGAATCACCTGTCGCATGTGCTCAGCAGGTTTTGAATTTTACTTTAGACTTTATAGGATTTTGGGTAAATTTCGACAGGCCCCTTTTCTAAATGAGCCCATTATAGCTTCCCAAAGGGTAAATTTCAACATTTATGATAATTATTAACCTGGAGAGTCCAGAGAATTGTACTGCAGTGTTTTTTTCAGATTGAGTGAAAAACCTGGACTAGTTCCCTAAAGTAGGTTTTTTAACATCTTCTCAATCATTTAACAAACGATTTGATTAAGAGCAGCAGTGGGTCTAGAGGTAAAGTTGTCCGGAATGAGGACTTCTATCGTATGATATGAATATCGCATGTATGTGTGAAAAACCATGCAATGTACAATCGTTTACCGCCTTATTGATGGGGGGTGATATGCAATATCACCCCCCAGTGGCCTATTTCTTACATATTTGTCACAGACCTTTGGGGCCATGAGTCAACAGGCCCACCGAGTTTCGTTCCAAACGGCCTCCTTTAACCTTGTCTAAAGGTGCTCAAACTTCATCAGCCAATGGTGGCCATGTTTTTTGAGATACGCAAATGTCCTTATAGACGCTTGTGGCACTTTGGAACAAGGCTGTGCACAGTGATGTTCATGTTGATAGGGCAAATGGTTGTGTAGGTATAGCCACTTTTATGTTTTTACATCTCTTATAGCACCACCAAGTGGCCAAGCCCTGCGATTTTTGCATTGTGACCTCAGATTGAGCTCTTACAAGTGTTCTAATTTTGGCGAAGATATCTCCTTCCGTTCAGGAGTTAGAGGCATTTTACTAAAATTGGCCCAGTTTTGGCGTCCCTTTCGACGGTGAGTCGAAAGTTCAACTTTTGTGATAATTATTGATATTTGCTCTGCAGAGAGTCTTTCTGCACTTTTTGGTTCCGACTGGGCGAAAAACCTAGGACTAGTTCGCAAAAGTAGGTTTTTCAGAAAATCCAAAATACCCAGAAATTTCACCTATGACTGACGGTTTAGGAATTATGTGTAATTTCGTACTTTTGATCACTGTAGCACCCCCATCAGGCCAACTGGGGTAAGCCTTGGTGACATTGTTGGTGGTGTGAGTACTACTATCCCTCCAAGTTTCAAGTCTCTATGACTTATGGTTTGGTCTGCACAATCAGTTTTATGTGTAAATTGCTGATCCTTGGCCATTCCACCAATTACAATAGGGTTTCAGCGCTATGCGCTTGAACCCCTAATAAAATGAAATAAAATTAGATAAAATAAAATAAAAGGAGCAGAAAAAAACAAAAATAAATTATAAGTTATAAAACGCATGTTACTAGAACACCTTGTCTAAGACAATGAATGTTAATTACGCTAATTTGGCTGGGAGTCCATCTCCTCAAAGACTGCTGCTAATTAATCCAAATTACACACACCAAAGCAGACTCACCGGGACAACAACACTAACGGTCCCAATTTGACAGCACCTCCTCCCATGACCTTTTGCACCTAGGGTCAGCAAACTACCATTTACCTGAGTGTTTGTGTGTAAGTGTGTAAACGTGCATGAACAGCACCCCCCCATCCCCCCCTTATTTAAATGATCGCTCCCATTTTGACCGGTAACCCTAGGCATCAATCTCTCTAAATACTCCATTATCATGACAGCTAATGTACTAGGGACAGAGTCATTACTCAAGGCTGCAGAGCGCATTTCTGCCCAACCGATCCTTATCTCTGCACCTTCGTGCTATCACAGTCTTCCAGAATCCCATTGTAGCGCTCCCTCTATCCACCCCTCCTTCAGCGGACCGTCTTGAGCTAGGAAACACTAATCTCATTACTGGGTTAATTTAGAGGACAATGTCAGCTACGGGGGTAGAAAGAGGAGGAGGAGGGGGATTTGGGATGCTTTAATACTTCCCTCCACTGGATGGTACTTGGTTTAGGGAATATGATCCAAGTATATTGATCCTCTGGGACTAACGATTGGATTTAAGCTGTGAAGTGATCATGACAGACTGGATTATCCACCAAATAACCATCATGACTGGTGTTAAATGGTGTAATCTAGGGAATAAGTAGCTAAATTGTTAAAATCATGTGGGGGATTATATGGATTTCTGGTGTAAACACTCCTAAAGCATTAATAAAGACACTTAAAGAACAAAGAGCCACAGCAACATTTCACCTAATACAAGTGTAACACAACTAGGTTTGTGAGAAACAAGTTCTTCATTCAGAATGACTTCTAGATCACAGACAAACATACTATAACATACATTTATCAAAGAACTTGATTGTTTTTGCCCATCAAATATCCTAAAGTTCTTCAAAAAGACGGCAAATCTCAGATATTTAGTATATATTATTTGTCCTGAAAGAATTTATCATTAAGTCCAAAATGAAATTGTGCAATTACAGAAATAGTCCATACTAAATATTACAGAATGTACAAGTTATTGATTCATCTCTCAGTTTATACACTGAAAAAAAAATAAATAAATAAATAAATAAAATAAAATAAAACATTGGTGGAGGATTTACTTTTTACTCAGAAACTGCTAGTAAAATAAAATAAAGTAAAAATTATAAAATAAAATAAAATAAAATAAAATAAAGGTGGAGGCCTTTCCTTTCACTCAGAAACTGCTAGTAAATTTCACAAAAAAACAATGAAATGAGAAACATACTGATTAAGCATGACATTTTATATAGAAAGACTGAAATAGTATGTTCTTGCAAAAAAAAAAAAAAAAAATACTCCAATAATCGGTTTTATTTACAACTTCTAATTTTTTATTACAGTGTACAAAGATGCTTCCATAAATAATAAAGTAAACACTTATGCAATTACACTTCTGTACATTAGAAAAAAAAATTACCAGAAAAAAAAGAAAAAAATTGAGATGTTGTTAATATTCTTGATTCTTTCATGATAAACCTCTTCTTATTTCCCTCATTTGTAGTCACTGTAAAGTAGGGATGTGCCCGAATCCGAATACTGTGTTTTGTGTTGATGTGTTACCACACATTTTATAGGATTAGATGTTTGTCAATGGCGCTCAGGATCTGCAAATCGTTCGTCACCTCTCCTTACTCTTCTTATGTGGTAAGTGAAATGTGATGTACTGTAATGTAACAAGTTACTGCCAGTTAGCGGCTAACCATGTCTCTGTAGGGGATCCATAGAACGCGTTATTGGTTTTCCATGCCTTTACGAATTCGGATTCACAATTTGGGCATATCCCTACCGTAAAGTGCTTGATTACTCAATTTAAAAGTAAATAGTACTTACAAGACTGTGGAGAACACTTCAATGTACATGCATTTCTTTCAAACTTTTTGTTCCATTCCTTTAATATTGCTTTTTATGCATATATTAGCATTCAATTAAAAATTAAATTGAGATACTTCATTCTTGCTTCTATAAAGCAGCATAAAGCATCATGCACGTCAGAAACACCACTGTCGGAAAACCCATACACACTCAGGCAGCATGTAGGAGGCGTTGGTCCAACAGCGGCCCAGCGAGCTGTAAAATTAAACTTCATTTTCTTTTCATCCTCCTGCCTTCTCCTGCCTCAGACTTGCATAATAACAATAACCATAATCAAAAAAATCTCCCAGAGACACCACATGTGGTGAGCACATCTCAACTCCAACAAATAAAACAATATTCCTGCTCCTGGATGAAATGGAAGTGCTCTCGGAGGTGATACATGAGGTAATTTTAATGGGCAGATAGGTCGTAAAAGGAAGCAGATAGGGCAGCCTGGAGTCCATTTGTATGTTTAGCGTGCGTGTAAGACACAGAGCCGGGATGGAAGTAGGGGAGATTGGAAGTCGACTGGATAGAGGTAAATGACAGGCCTTTAGGAACGTGACTGCAGCCCGTAAACACACTGAAGTCAACCACTGAGACAAATAAAAAGAGGACTAGTTGGGGGATGAGATTGCAGGGTAATAGAGCTCGCTGGCTCAGGTTTGGTGTGAGAGTGTTTCTCCGGCCAGTTGACAGAACTACCGTTTTCCCTTTTAGGCCAGTTCTGCATTAGTTGATCTTGTACATCCATTTTTATGACTTATATGTTTGGTTTTCTATTATGTATTCCATATTGTTTGTGCAAATTCTGATGATTTGTCACCAACATGATGTTATATAACTGGCTAACATACGTGACCCTGGACCACAAAACCTGTCGTAAGTAGCACGTGGTATATTTGTAACAATAGCCAACAATACATTGCATGGGTCAATATTATCCATTTTTCTTTTATGCCAAAAATCATTAGGATATCAAGTAAAGATCATGTTCCATTAAGATATTTTGTAAATTTCCTACCGTAAATATATCAAAACTTAATTTTTGATTAGTAATATGCATTGCTAAGAACTTTAAAGGTGATTTTCTAAAAATTTTCTCAATATTTTGATTTTTGTTTGCACCCTCAGATTCCAGATTTTTAAATAGTTGTATCTCAGCCAAATATTGTCCTATCCTAACAAACCATACATCGATGGAAAGCTTATTTATTCTATATATCTGGTGTGTGTGTATGTGTGTATATATATATATATTTTTTTTTTTTTGGTTTTGTGGTCCACATACATCAAACTTGCCAAAACTAAAATTTACTTATGATAGTCTTGGAAAGCATAACTAAAAATGTTTTTAATACTACCAACCAATCAGTAATTGCTTAGTATAGTTTTCCAGAAAAAAAGTGGGTTTATGAATGATTTATATTGGAGCAGTATATTTTTTTAGATTGTGGCCAATTTTCTTGATGAATAATAAAAAATAAATAAACAAAATAAAATAAATAAATAAACATTTAATAAAAAATATAAATATTTTAAGCAAATATACATAAAAATATGCTTCTAAAAGTAAAAATGTATACTTGTTTATTAGTGGGGCCAGTAAAACGGCTGATATTGCAAGTAAAAAGTGGAAATACTGGGATATCTGGGCCAGCAAAATAAATAAATAAATAAATAAAAATTAAAAATCATAATTTCATGATTTATATGTTTGTTATCTATGATGTACTCCGCATCGCTGCGGCAAATTCCACTGATTTATCACCAATATAATGTCATCTAGGTGGCTAACATTGATTAAATTTGTTGAAATTTTAAAATTGACTTGAGACAGTCATGCAAGCAGCATTAAAGGAGAAGTCCACTTCCAAAACAAAGATTCACATATAACGTACTCATCCAAGATGTTCATGTCTTTCTTTCTTCAGTTTCTACTTTCTTCAAAAATCATTTCAAAATCATCCTACATCGCTGCAGAAGTACAGACCCAGTCTTTGCAAAGTGAACATGCAAAAAAGATCAAACACCCTTAACAAAAAAGGTAAAACAACAATATAGGGCGATTTAGAAGTTGAGGGAGAACATGAGATGAGAGTTTTTCGACATACCCTAACTGTCATGAACCAGAACAAAAACAGTCCAGGCAGAGTAAGCATTTGGCATTAAAAAGTATATAAATTGTACTATTTTTATTAAAATAACCAATCGTTACGCTAGATAAGACCCTTCTGTCTCGGCTGGGATTGTTTACAACCACATTTGGGATCGTTTGAAGCCACATTTAAACTGCATTTTGGAAGTTCAAAATCGGGGCACCATATCAGTCCATTATACGGAGAAAAATGCTGAAATGCTTTCCTCAAAAAACATAATTTCTTTACGACTGAAGAAAGAAAGACAAGAACATCTTGGATGACAAAGAGGTGAGTACATTATTTGTAAATTGTTGTTCTGAAAGTGGAGTTATCCTTTAGAATGTGCTGGTATCAGTTTTAACAAAAATCAGTAATTGCATTATATCCTACAGTTTACAGCAATTTTTAAATAAATTTATTAACTTATGTTGCAGATTTTTACGGGCAAAAATAATAATAATAATTAATTAATTATAAAACACTGTGAAGAAAACTAACAAAACAAAATAAATAAATTTTCAACAAAAAATAAAATTTTTTATTGAGGTCGGGCCAGTAAAAATGTTGGTAAAAACCAGAAAAAAAAAATATAAATAAATAAATAAATTGTTGAGCCTAGCAAACACTGCCAAAACTTATAGAGAGAAAGCTAGATAGTTTGATGGGAAAATGGAAAGAAGTTGAGGAACAAATAATGTGGAAAACACTTCGAAGGCCATAAAATGACCTCACACTGATTGAGATGTTTAGAAACACCAAAGAGGAACACAAGATTGTTTTATTTTTCCAACAGAGTAATACCATATCTTGTTTTTACTAAAAAAACAAGCACGTATACCCCAAGTGGGCCTTTCTCGTACACCCAAGATCCTGTTCATTACTTCAATGCGATGTTGACTCACCTGACAATATCCATGGCCTGGTAGATGATCTCTGACTGGTCGACAGCAATGACCTTCCTGGCTCCCGCTTTGGCGGCGAACATGGAGAGGATTCCCGTACCACATCCCACATCAAGCACCACCTGAGGGTTAAAGGAGCATTGTGTAACCTTTCCACGCTATGCCAGCTTGTCTGTGCCATCTTGAGCGTGCAGATGTGTAATAATAGCACCCGAGGCATTTATCATGCTGACAGGGTCGAACCCTTATTTGCCAAAGTCCACTGGCTGGACCACGATGGCCGAGATAAGCCTCTCGTCGCCTACCCCCACTTCACCTTTTTCTTTTCGGCTCAGCGCGTCACCTCGGTATCCATGTTCAACCGCGACTGGCTAGAGCAGATCTAGCCAATGTCAGCGCAAAATTAATGGTTTGTATATGAGGTGAGGTGCATGTTGTGTGTGTGCGTTGAAGGACCATTATCCTGTTATCAGCCCACTGCAGTTGACACATAAGAACCCCCCTTTAAAAAAAATACTGCAGCTTGAAATATAATGCGAGTGTTTTTTTTCTTAAATCAGCACTGTCATTACTTCATCGTTGCTTTTTCTACCACACTTAAAAATGCCAAAGTGGCTAGGCTTCAAGAAGCCCATACTCACCTTGTCCTTGAAGACGTCCATGTTGCGGTACATGAAGTCTCGATAGCTCTCAGTGCGCACCTTGTCCTGTCGAAAAACGAGACAACCAAAGTCCTAAGTAATGACACAGTGTCACCATTCTACTTTCCATTAAGAAGACAGAGCGCACCCATCCCAGCGAGAGAGAAATCGTTGAACACGATCCAATCATTCAGAGCAAAAATTTAATTTTAACGCCTTATCCACAGTTAAAGCTGACAGTCAAGGAGCACGCTGGAAATCAAATTAACAATCGTTAAGCAGCATGAAATAAAAATCTCATTTTTAACAGAGTCAAGATTGAATTAGAAAGCAATTGAAAGGATGTGTGACTGGTAATGATTTTTTTTTTTTTGGAGGGGAGGAGGTTGCTGTTGTTGGGAGTGGAAATGAAAAATTAAATGAAACTGACCCTGACACGTCTTGCTTTGCCAGCAGAATTTCAGCCAGAAATGGCTAATTAACCTGCCAATCAGAATAAGTACCACCCAGAACATACATGATGCCAGGAGCTATTTACAATCCAGACCAGAGCCATTACAATACGATGTGTATTACATTACATATAGCCATTATATATCAGTTTAAACCAGAACATGTAAAAAAAAAAAAAAAAAATACCATAGCCATTATATATCAGTTTAAACCAGGACATGTAAAATAAAATAAAATAAAATAAAATAAAAACACCATAGCCATTATATTTCAGTTTAAACCAGAACATGTAAAATAAAATAAAATTAAATAAAAATGCCTCTTTTGTATGGTTAAACATTTAGCTTAAACATTTTTAAGATTTTTTTTCTACACTTTTGTTTTTGTTTAAACTTTAAAAGTTTGGATTAACTATGACTTTTTTCATGTTTTTGAACATAGTATAATGAAACATTATTACAATTAAAAATATTTATTTTTTATTTTAATATATTTTAAAATGTAATTCATTCCTGTAACGGTAAATCTGAATTTTCTGCAGCCATTGCTTCAGTATTCAGCGTCGCATAGTGCTTCAGAAATCATTCTAATATGCAGTTTTTGCTGTTTAATATGTGGAAACAATAATAAACTACAATTTATAGGTTTGGAGTAGGATTTAAAATGAAAAGAAATTAAAAAAAAAAAATTAATACTTTCACTTAGCACATTAAATTGATCAAAAGTGACCATAAAGACATTTATAATCTATTATGAAATCTATTTCAAACAATTGCTATTCTTTTGAACTTTGTATTCAAAGCATGAAAAAATGTATTACTGTTTCTAAAAAAAAAAACAAAAAAAAAAAAAAAACAACAACACTTTCAATACTGATCATAATCATTATTAATAATTTAGTATCAGTAATAACTAATAATAATATAATATGATAATAACTAAGCACCAAATCAGCATATTATAATGTATATAATTATAATGTATTATATTATATATAGCCATTATACATTATATCAGTTTAACCAGAACATGTAAAATAAAATAAAATAAAATAAAATAAAATAAAATAAAATAAAATAAAATAAAATAAAATAATCTTCTTTTGTATGGTTAAACATTCAGCTTAAACATTTTTAAGATTTTTTCTGGACTTTTTTTTTTGTTTGTTTAAACTGTTTAAAGGTTTGGAATAACTATGGTTTGTTTATGTTTTTGAAAGAAGTCTGCATTTATTTGATCAAAAATTCAATAAAAACATAGTATTGCGAAATGTTGTTACAATTAAAAATAACTTTTTTTCTATTTTCATGTATTTTAAAATGTAATTTATTCCTGTAATAGTAAATCTGAAGCAGCAGCCATTGCTTCAGTATTCATCATCTTATAGTCCTTCAGAAATCATTATGATATGCAGTTTTTGTGGCTTAATACGTGGAAACAACAATAAACTACCATTTAAAAGTTTGGGGTAAGATTAAAAAAAAGAAAGAAAAAGAAATTAATACTTTTATTCAGCAAGGACTCATTAATTTGATCAAAAGTGACTTTAAAGACATTTATAATGTTATGAAAGATTTCTATTTCAAACAAATTCTGTTCTTTTGAACTTTAGCATTCCTGTAGGATTTGATGATCTGAAGGGAAAACATAAAAAATCTGTGATTTTTTGACAAATCAAACTTATTTAAGTGTAGCTTCTGATGCAGATGACGGAAAAGTTGACTTAACTTTCCTTACATGGAAAGTTTTAAGTTATTTAAAGGGTTAAAGATCGCGGCATCTGACTCGTGACGGTAAACGGCATCATTTTACGGTGGACAGTAAAAGGCGTCAGCGCTTGCGTTGCACCATACAGCTCGCCTCTCCTCTGCAGAGTTTCGACTCTGACGCAAACCGCCGTTTAATGCAAGTTGGAGGAGGCACCAATCACTGGCCCTCTCCAGGACGTACTGCAGTATGAGAGCTGATGATCCAAACGCTCCTCACTTGAACCTCCCTTACTGCAGTTACAGCACTCAAACAATGACATCCTAATAATAAATCTGGAAAATTGCAGTGTGGGAAAATAAATAATGATGAATAATGAAAATATGCTGCAGAGAGCGAACCACTGCATCTTTTTTTAAGTAGTTTGCACAAAGTGTGAGTTGCCTGTGACCTTCTGTCTAAGCAAATAAGGCCGCAGATATATGTTAGATGGGGACAGACCTACCTTCAGCATCTCCTCATGGATGCTGTAATGCCCATAAGAGCTAAAGTAGGCCTCGTCTTCATCTTCTCTCAACTCAGCAATGGCCCCCGAGCGTGAAGGGCCACGACTTGTGTCTGCGTTCAGCACTAGACCTTGTGCCAACAATCTGGGGCAATGCAAACAACACACACACACACACACACACACATACATATATATATTAAGACAGAGGAAAGCATGGTCAGTCCACCAGCACACGTGCACGTGCATGTGAGCGCTCGCTCAAAATCTTAACCACTGCAGTGGAATTTTACCCCATCTCTAACTTCTATTGCCCCGCCTCTTTTTTTGCACCTCTATCCACTTCAGTGAGTGTCTTTGAAACTGAACTCTATGCTGCACCCTGCTGGACCCACTTATACATTACACATCTATTGGAGTTGCACAGCTCAAACTCAAGAGTGAGCTATTGTTTCAAATCAGTCAGGACTGAAGATAACTTCACTTTTTTGATATATTTACCTAAAAAAGGCTTTATCACTGTGCCATTATCACAACTGATTGGTTAGGTCAGCTTAAATAATGATAATTTGGTTCTAACATGAAGAAATGTAAACTAAAGAGAGACAAAAAAAAGTGTTGTGATGAATTTACTACACGTTAAATCAACTGCCACTGTTCTTGGGTTATGGCAAGTACAAATTTGGATTTTGTTCTTTTCATCAACTTTTGAATTTTGAACTGATTTTCAAGCATCTCTGTGAGAGCTTTCAGTTACAACTGTCAAATACAGATTCAGTTCTATGTATACAATTTTGTGACATAATGTAACAACAATTGATAGTTAAACAGTTTGGCTGTTCAGTGTGGAAAACAAGGGGAATGCATGTCTTTTATTGCATGTCTTTTATTGCGTGTATTCCATAATTTAAAAACTGAAATGTGAAATTCATATTGGTTTTGTTGTATGTCACATATCCAGTCCACAGATTTTGTATTTACAGTTTTAAAGTGATAGTTCACCTAAAAATTACAGCTTTGTCAGGTTAATTTTTGATTTTGTCAATATTTTTTCTCAAGAAAGAAAAACATGTATACTGAGGACCAAAACCAGAATATTAAATATTGTGAATGTATATTTACTGAGTAACCCAATATTTTGTTGAGGAGGGTCAAAATGGCAACTTTCACCCGAGATTCAGAGCCGGATTACAGCGGGGTAAAAATGACTTTAGAAACCTGACAACAATATTATGTTATTTTTACATAGAGACTGGTGACTTCTGCAATTCTTTGTTGCATTATATGCCAGTGGTGACTATTCAAAAACGGTAAAAAGCACTTTTTAAGTTTTTTCTCCAAAGTTTGCATGCATGTAACTCAAGAAGTATTAACAATATAGCATTGGAACTCATTTCTGAATGGTCACCACTGGCATATAATGCAACAAAGACTGCTAAAGCCAACAGATTCTACTAATAGACCTACCAATCTGTACAAATAATATAATGATGGTGCTATCTTTCAAAAGTCATTTTTACCCTCCTGTAATTAGGCTCCAAATCTCAGTTGAAAATTGCCATCTGTCTTCTTTTGTGTTCTGCCATACTGATGACAGAATAATTTTTAGATAAACTATCCCTTTAGTCCATTATTCCTTTCATTTTTTTTCAAATTCAAATTCCCTTCAAGGGGTAATCTGCCATAGGCAAAATGGAGTTTTAATAAAAGTTGTCTGTCTATGCAGAAAAAGTGCTTTTTAATTTGTGCTACATGACTAGAGAAAACTGAGAGAAAGGTCTGTCTGATTATCTGTGAGTGGGAATACAAAGGTACATAAGTACGATATGTAGTTTTCACAACTGTCAATCATCTGCTGGATGATGTATTTTATGAACTTCATACTAACAGGTAGAGCTGTAAGTTAAGGCATAAGCAACATTGTGTTTCATAAAAAATAAATATTATTATATAAGCAATCAAATCAAAGATGAATAATTACACAAAAGACACTACGGTTGCATAAATGTTCCCCCTAAATAAGCTTTCCATGGTGTATGGTTTGTTAGGATAGGACAAAATTTGGCTGATATAAAACTATTTGAAAATCTGGAATCTGAGGGTGCAAATAAATCCAAAATATTGAGAAAATCGTCTTTAAGGTTGTCCAAATGAAGTTTTTAGCAATGCATATTACTACTGTAATCCAAAATTAAGTTTTGATATATTTACAGTAGGTAATTTACAAAATATCTTCATGGAACATCTTTACTTAATATCCTAATGATTTTCAGCATAAAAGAAAAATCAATAATTTTGACCTATGCAATGTATTTTTGGATATTGCTACAAATATACCCGCGTTACTTAAGACTGGTTTTGTGGTCCAGGGTCACAAATATTATTCAACAAGTTGAATAATACTTTTCTCAAGTATACTGGAGAAAAAGCACTGAACCATAGTGACGCAGTGCATGTGAAGAGAAAGGCTGATGTTATACTGACTTGAGTTTGTGCAGATCGTCCATGGCCCGAGCCAGGCCTTCCTCAGCTCTCTGAGCTCTGTCTTCAGCCTGTCTGGCTCTCTGAAGCAGAAGAGGCACCTCATCACTAGCCGCAGGGCTCAATGTCGCATCTGCGCTCTCACTCAACTCGTCAACATCTGACAAAATGTAAGCCAGTAGCAGAAATGTGTTTCAAACATGTTAGAAAAACGACCATTCACTCCATATGTTGCCAAACCCAACCATTCAACAGTTAAAGTCAGTAAGTTTTTTTTTTTTTTTCAGTAAACTTATTCAGCAAGGATGCATTAAACTGATCAAACGTGACAATAAAAGACATATAATATTACAAAACACTTCTATTTCAAATAAATACTTATGTATTTTCTCAAATCTCGGTTATGTGATTGTTTAAATTGTTGCAAAATGTTCTGCAGTATATATACATTTGGAAATATAAATAAATAAATAAATATAAACAGTACACTTGCATATATAAACTGATATACACTATACAGCAAACATTATTTGCTTGACTTATTTCATTGCAAAATGTAACTACATTATCAACAAGCTCTTTATATAAAGCTGGACAAAATGTAAACTATATTATCACCCAATTCTAATATGCCAAAAATGACTACAATGAATGAAGATATTAAGATGTTATAAACATCAACGTTATGATTTTCTGTAAAGCTGCTTTGAAACAATGTGTATTTACTTGCTGAAAATACAGCTTTGCCATTACAGAAATAAATTAAATTTTAAAATATATTAAAAGAGAAAACAGTAGGAATTTGTCCTTATAAATGACACAAAAACAATACTTCTCATACCTATCTGCAGTAATGGGTCATCTGGTAAAGCTGGTTTCATATATTCATCACTTTCCCATGGCAATGGACCATTTGAAGCCAGTAGCAAACTCTCTGCAGAACATTTCTACAAAAAAAAAAAAAAAACACAGATTAGTCAGACATCCAGTCATCTCATCACAAATATACACTTGAACCATGTAATTTAATTTAAATAGATACTTACTGTAGTTCTAATGTAGTTTATCATCTTTATGTAGCCATAGTCATCAAGCCCTAGACAGAAATTAAACCAGATATTTAGAGACATCAGGTATTGCTCAGCACAATTAATAGTACTTGGTTTGTAAAACTTACTGTGTTTTTGGACAAGTTCTGGAATATCCACGCCATGATCTGCCTTACAGTGTTGTACCGTTTCAGACACAGAGGTGAGGGTCCTATTTAAAGTGAGACATTCTTGAGTATAAAACAAATCATCGGCCCAACTGTAATATATGTATATGGGGTGGGAAAAATAATAAGCGTTTGCTTCATCCCGCTCCTTTTCAGACATTTTGTAATGCATAGCATCTTATGGACGTGGGTTTGGTTGCAACACATTTGTTATGTTTGTATATTTTGTTTTATATTGTGCCTTGTTTGAAATAAAACATGTAAACGAAAAAAAAAAAAAAAAAGACCAAAAAAGGACATGTTGTGTATGTTTTTAGTTGGAAAAATAGATAAGATGATAATAGCTTGTAAAGGATCAGTTCAACATCAGTTCAAAATTAAAATTCTAAAGATTCTTTTCACATTTTCGGAATAAAGCTATGAAACACAGAAGTACAGATACACCTAGACCTAGAGAACACCTACATACACCAGATACACCTAGAGAAAACACTGATCTGCCCATGTACAAATTAAGGCTTTAGGTTTATGTCACAACTGAACACAACCCTTTCCTGTTCAGTTCCGACACACAAAACTAAAGCCTTAATCAGTTTTACTTCTCTGAAATAAATAAATATGTTTATATATAGTGTTTAGACAATAGTTTAAGTTTAAAATTATTTAAACATTTTTTGTTAATGACAATAAAACTGAAATAAAATAAAATACTTCACTAAATACTAAACCTAAAATTAGAAATATTGCATTGACAACTTAAATATGATTCAGTAGAAGCACTGAAATTTCTAACTGGAAATAAAAACTAAAACTAAGCTAAAAATAAATTAATCCTAAAAATAAATATTAAAAAAAATAAAAATAAAAATAAAATAACATAAAATTACACTAAAACTTAAACAGCTTAAAAATACAATATATATACACACTATCCACAGTATACAAAAGGCTAATTCAAAACATTAACAAAACTACAATAGTATATAAACAAAACTAATATATCCATCCTTGACATCCATAAGTTTAAAAAGTGTTTTTTATTTGTGTTGTATTTCTACATTTTTCTTCTTCTAGTTTTACCTTGTATTGTCACTTTTAATATTTTCAGATATTTTAATAATTTTCTCTATCTATATAAAAGCCCATATAAAAGCTAATTATTTGAATTTGGAAATAACATGCTACATTTCCTTACACAGTGTCAATGGGTATGTAAACATAAAAATATATAGCCGTCTATCATCATATTTGGAGGTTTCTGTTTCTTGAAACAAACATGAGCAGATCACAATCCACACAACTGTCTCCAGTAAGTAATATTTCACTTTTCTTTTAGGAAGCATCACCATGAATGATTTCCACTGAATGTTACCTGTCACAAAGTAAACACGGGATTGTTATGTGTTCAGATCCCTCCTCCATTGACTGCCATTGTTCATCATCACTGTCAGACAGCTCAGGTACATCATCACACATCTCACAGTTATCATCACCTACATCACAAGACACAATGACATAATCCATAACAACTAAACACCTTCTAAGCAACCGGTGAGAGCTATTGACAAAAATAACGGTAACGTTAGAGGAGTTACATCATTAATTAACGTTACACTATTTGAAAACGCAGAAATTTAGTACATTCTCCAAGATTAAAATACACATTTCAAATCGCTAGAGTAACGCAATTTAAGTCGCATCATAAGTTAAAGCATATATACATCACATTTCACACATTCACGTGTACCTGTGTACGCTGCCATGTTGTAGTCTCTTGAGTTCGAGTTTATCTCATCCGGGTCATTCTTATTTGGCGAACTTTCCTTTTCTCGCCATGTGAGGTCGCTGTTTCTTTATTAATCGCAGTAGCCTTGCGCTGTCAAATACCTCAGTGTATGTTTCTGTATCCTTTGTGTATATTTGTATATGTGTGTATTTGTTAGTAACAAAGCATCAAATGTCATTTATGCAGATAAAACCTATTATCTTTCTTTGTTTTATAGTTTCTGAAGAACATACTACCTACAGTCAAAACTCTTGACTTCAGATTGTATAATTATTAGGCTTACAATAACACTATATTCACATTGTATGGCTAGTGTGTAAATAAGTATTGCCACTGTTTGTGTGGAATTTCTTTACAAATCTTTTTAATGGATAAGTTAGAGAAGAAAGAAAACAAGCATCAAGTACACACATGTGAACTCTTTCAATGCTGGTTAAAAGCATTAAAGAATCATAAAGTTCGATCATAACATAATATACAGCAGCTGACAAGTTCAAAAATTAATTTTCTGAAAGCAGTTAAACTATATAGCTGCTGAACAGCTTCTGTTATAATGTGTCATACAGTTCAATACTGCAAATAAATGCTTTAAAGAGGTGACTGTTTCAATCCACTTTTCAGACATTACACAGAAAATAATCTTACTATATACACAATCGTTGTGGTCAAGTATGAATATCATTTATTTTTTTCCTGAGCAATGTAAAATAACACCAAAATCCTGAAATAAAGCACGTAAACACAGCACATATCACCCTTAAATTAGTGTACAGCAGTTCTATATTCTTAAATATGTTTTTAAAATATGTAATATGATAATTCAATCCAAGTAAACTGCAGTAAAACAATATTTTGGCATATCTTGCTGAAGAATCACATCATGTCAGAATTGCACTTAATTAAAAATGTGAGAATAAAAGTCCTATTTTTTGTCTCCAATTGTTCCAAGATTGCATATGGCCTTGTTTTCGAGAATTTCCACTTTCTGTTCTCCATCTTTAAGTGTGTTGACAACCATAGCCCTGGCCACTGCTGTGATGGGAACAGACATTGTAGGGAAAACAGAGGAGAATGCCCCAAGAAATTTCTGGGCCACCCACTCAGCCGGCCTGCTCTCCTCTCTTTTCACTAAGAGCACCCTACAAAAAAAAATGATCACATATGAACTACAGAACAAATGATGATTTAGAAATAAATGAAAAGGCAGACATGCACAACATACACAAAGATGTATCAGAGAGAAACTACAACAGATTTTACTCCTCTATTCAGTATTTTAAGAACAAAAAAAGTAGCGGGACTCACGCTGGTCGATAGATGGAGAACCGCTCAAACCCAAGGTCTTCAATTTCTGCTTCAACCTGTCCCTGTAAATACAGTAGCGTTGGATTGGACGTGGATTGGCGTGAATGACATCAAAATCCAAGTTTGTCCTTCCATGCACTGTTAATCATGTAAGTTATATAATTTTCACAAATCACAGTGTTTTATAATACCTTAGTTTTTAGGTAGAGAAAGCTGCTGGCCTTATCTGCTCCTTTGGAGGATTCAAGGTGAAAATGTGAGCAACCACCTGCTTTGGCAAGTTCTGCAGACTTGAGGACGTAGTCATGATCGACCCGCACAAACCCTTCCTGTAGTCCACACAAAACAGTATGTATAAAAGTTTTATTTTTTAAGTATGCTATTAACAAACTTTACCACAGATGTACAAAGGGTTCTCCACAAATGCATCATTAGTTATCAAAAACAGAAAATGTTTTTCTTTTTATATGGTCTTGTTCATCAGCTGCTAAAGTGTTCTTGCATTTCCAATTTGAGTTGTAGTTTGCATTTATTTTATGTCTCACCATGAAAAACACTTTTTTTATTATACAAATACTATGCAAACATTTTCTTATATTTATAAAGTTGAAATAACTGATTCAGACTATAACTGGATTTATCTACACTACCAGTCAAAAGTTTTAACAGTAAATTTTTTTTTTTTTTAAGAAGTCTTTTCTGCTCACCAAGTCTGCATTCACAAAGTACAGCAAAAAAAAAAGTTAAATATTTTTACTATTTAAAAAAAAATGCTTTCTATTTGAAAATCTTTCAAAAAGTAATTTATTCATGTGATTTTAAAGCAATTTTTAGCATAATTACTCCAGTCACATGATCCTTCAGAAACCATTCTAATATAGGTTCAGAAGAAAAGCATTTATCTGAAATAGAAATCTTTTGTAACATTATAAATGTCGTTATCATCATATTTGATCAATTTGAAGCATACTTGCTAAAAAAAAAAAATACTGACACCTTTTGAATGGTATAGTGTATAATGTTACAAAAGCTTTTTATTTCAGATAAATGCTGATCTTTGGAATTTCTATTCATCAATGAATCCTGAAAACAATGTACTCAACTGTTTATATATTGCAAATAAAAATAATTATAATAATAAATGTAAAATAATAAATAAAATATAAAAATGTTTCACGAGCAGAAAATCAGCATATTAGAATGATTTCTGAAGGATCATGTGACACTGAAGACTGAAGTAATGATGCTGAAAATTCAGCTTTGATCACAGTAATAAATTATATTTTAAAATATATTCAAATAGAAAACAGTTATTTTAAATAGTAAAAATGTTTCACAATATTACTGCTTTTGCTGTATCTTGGATCAAATAAGTGCAGGCTTGTTGAGCAGAAGAGACTTCTTTAAAAAAAAAATCAAAATCTTACTGTTCAAAAACTTTTGACTGGTAGTGTATAGCCTAACCTCCTAACTACGGTTCGGGAGAAAATCCTTCGTGCATGTAAACAGTTCACAAAATGATCACATCTGAAACATACAGCTCCTGCTTTGGCTTTGGTTGTTCCTAGACAGCAGTATCCAACATCATGGCCCTGAAAAGCCTCAGCGTACTCATCCAGCTTCTCAAAATCAACCACCTTTTGCACCTAAAGAGAACATGAGGGACAATAAACAGTCAGAATAAAATCCTTGATAACATTTTTAAAAAGTTGCATTGCATTAAACAACAAAATATAAACATTTTTATGTTTCTGAGCTAGTTTCTGCTTGTGCTGTCTTTCTTAAAGGGATAGTTCACCTAAAAATGAAAATTCAGTCTATGGAAATCAATGGCTACCGTTAACTGTTTAGTTATCAGAATTCTTCAAAATATCTTCTTTTGTGTTTAGCAGAAAAAATAAATTCATTTGGCATTTGGAACATCTTGAAGGTGAGTAAATGTTGACTAGATTTTCATTTTTGAGTAAACTGTCCCTTTAAGCCACTTGATTATAATGAAATCCATACATTTTAAAGCATGTATAAGTGTTCAAACACATTATGGGCTACTGTACATGATGGACATAACATTCTCAAACTTGATACATTACCAGATTTTCATAGGCTTTATCTTCAAAGGTTAACTGCCTTCGTCCAATGAGAGTGATCTTGGAAAAGATGTTGCGCTCTACTATTTCTTTTAGCAGCGCCTTTCCAGTCTCACCAGAAGCGCCGAGAATGAAGCACGATTTGTTTTTCTGCCGGTAATTCTCTTCCATTGCGTTCAGATCCATTCTGTAATGAAAAAATGATTGCATACGCAACCGTTTGAATCGCGTAACATCACCATGACACTGCAGAACTTGCACAGGTGTGCTATAATAAACAGGTGTATGCCTATTAGTAATAACTGCTTCATGAGCGGCGCTCGGCGGGTCAAAGTCTTTAATTGTTTAAATCTATTAATGCCAATGTTTTGGTGCCTGACATACGAATGTAAATGCGCCCCAGAAATCTTTATTTAAATAAAAAAATAAAAAAATAAATAACTATCTTTAAACATTAGTGACTAATTACAACATTTGTCCATGCTGAGAAAATGTCCATGTTGAGAAAAATATCAAGTACATAATTAAAGTGAATTGAATTATTAGTTACATCCAGTCACGTCCATTCAACAGCATATTTCATGCATTTTCCCTGTTTTTTGTTCTTTTTTTATTTTGTTCTTTATTTCAAATTATCTGAACTGTAAAACAATGTTTTCTGTATTTATTTCAGGATTTGATTATGTTACCTAAATACAATAAACCAATACAATTGACCAGGACTCCCTGGTAGATGAGATAATGTATCCCAACGGGACCTTCCTGGTTAAATGAGTAAATAAATAAAGAGGGCAAACAGCCATTCTCATGAGGTGTGGTCGTTCATAGGCTGCCATGAGCAAGAAGATCGCGTACTGCAGAAATACTGCCAGCACAAGCTGGCATAAAGCAACATACTAGCCTACTAACCATGGTAGGATACATAGTAATAGACGTGACAGTAGTGGTCCGAAATGAATACTTCACCTTGGGATCTCGTCAGTCTCTGAATTTTCCAGATAGTAAAAAAAAGCGGCGAGCACCACAACAAAAATAGTGAAGAAGCTTAAGGTTTTACCCCAGTTACTCTCAAATATATTCATGCCAAGCTCGATAAACAGAGGACTTTGGTTGTTGATATGCTGGAGCTTCTTCCTGTTGTATTGTCCGCTGTTTCACACTGCGCTTGCGCTGAACGCCTACATAGAATGCAGCGTGGGTTACAGCTGTTTTGAAAAAGCATGTGTACAAGCGCTACTGCGTTTTACTGGCACTTCAATACTTCAGAACATGAAAATCATGATTTTACATACTAAAGTACTGTGCCTGAGCAAATTAGCAAAGGAACACCTCTCAAAACAAAACTGTGCTCAGTGTGCTGCTTATGATGCAGGTTTGAGTCTGGCTTGTACTGTTTCCTGAGCTCATTCTTTTGAGTTTCTCTGTGCATTTCATAAATATGTGTCTATACTTAACTGGTTCACCTTACCTCACTTTTACTTATAGTATAAGATGGCATGGTTTGATTGTGCTCAGTAAATGTTATGGAAGTAAATTTTAAACTTTTGAAATTCAGGATAAAAAATATGCAATAAGGAACAATTTCTTAACCACATATCATATGATGAATAAAACAGCAGGAGGATAAACATTAAAGCCATTTTTTTTCCCCACAGTTCGCTCCTATATATCACAGGTGCCATTATTATTGGAGTGCAGTGTATGCAGTAATGACACTGATCTAGTTATGCAAATAATTGCAGGAATAATTTACTTTAATACTCTTATTTCTGTAAACAGGGGTTGGTTTTTAGAAATGTGAAAGTAACATATTAAAAAAAATTGTTTAAAAAATGAAACAATAGAACATTCATTGTCAACTATAACGGAAAAGAGCATCCACCCATTCAAAAACCCAACCAATGAAATATGTTAAGTTACAGTATACAAAATCTTTACACTTTACAGTGTTTACAGTCTTTGATTTTATCAACTACAACAATACTGTCCATGTAAACTATATTGTCACCCAGCTCTAATCTGCTAAATGCAACTATAAGGCATAAAAATATGAAGATATTATAGTAAATATTAACATTATGACATTTTGTAAAGCTGCTTATAAAAATGTTCTGTAAAATGCATACAAATAAAATTGACAGTGTAACAACATGGACAACAAAAGTACATAATCTTGTCATACAAAACCTTATTTCTTAGAACATGAATATCATCAAAATAATACCTTCTTCACTAAATATAAAACTCTGCAAATTTGCAATGTGAATTCATTCAGTGTTAATAACAGGTGAGATGGTTACTGAGGAAGAGTTTTGACCTTTATCACCTTTACTAAAAAGACAAAAATATAGATGGAGTTTCTCAGTGAAAGACTGGCCAGTGAAAGAGCAGATATGATCTGGACTCCACATCATAGAAGGAGACCAGACCCTCCTCATAATCCACAAACACCCCCACCTTTTGTGGTTTCACTCTGAGATACAGACAGACGGACGGACCGGTGCAGGCCCAATATTCATTCCCATTCCTCAGAGCAACAGTCCAGAATCCATTCTGAGGACACACTGTGATCAGCCCCTTCCTGTTAATAGATTCTCTGGCCACTCCTAAATTCCAGTCAGTCTTTCCCTTCAGCTGCACTTCAAAATAAAATTTCCCTGAGGAGAATCCCTCTTTTCCCAGGACACCAGGATAGTAATCAAACCTCTCTGGGTTGTTTGGGAGCTTTTGTTTAATGTCTCCATGTCTCACTTGTTTCCCATCATTAGACAGGATGAGATTTGGATGAGCTGTATCAGGATCTAGAGTCACATCCACTGAGAGAGATGTGAAAACAGAGAATATGAATCTTCACAGTACAAAGATTTAGATGTGTTTAATATTTAACAAAGTATTTATATGTTTAGCTGCCATATCTGTATCTCTGAATGTGAGAGAAAAGTACAAATGACACATTTTACCTGTATAATGCTGCATCACCCTCAACACTGTGGAGGCAAATAATAACAAAACATCAACAAGTGTAGACAAACCAACATCCAAGATGCTATTTTGTTGTCATATAATTAATACTTTTATTTCGCAAGCTGTATTTTATTTGCTGTATTAGATATTGACCTACCAGATTCATTGAGTTTCTCGTCTAGAGTTTCCTGCAGTTGGGTCAGAGCTCTCCTCAGAGTCTCCATACTCACATCAGTGTTCGACCTGATCTCAGACCAGTTCCTGGGGTCTGGAGCTCTGTACAGGGATGGATCAATCTACAGCAGGAGAGAGGAGAAATCTCTCAGCATGAGGAGTGTGAGTGTTGTCCTGTGATGTGAGCAGACAGAGAGACACTGACCTGTAGGAGGTGGAGGTGATCTTCAGTATGTAAGAGATGATCCAGCTCAGTGTTTCTCATCTTGAGCTCAGTGATTTCCTGCTGCAGCTCTTGAATGAGCTCTTCATCCTGTTTCTCTGCTGCTTTCTGCTTCTCCTCCATCATCTCCAGTAGTTCAGCCTGACATCTCTCAATGGAGCGCATCAGATCACTGAAGAGCTCAACATTAGCTGCTTTCTCTCGCTCTGTGCTTTTCTAAAAAATACAGTATTACTTTAAATAATCAGATTTATTTTTTAAAGGAAATCAAAACATTATCCATTATATATTCAATATCCTCTCACTTTTCTGAGTTCTGCTGAGTGTTTGATGTCTTGAATCTTCTTGATTCTGTCCTGAATCATCTGTTGCACATTTTTCTGGGTCTTCATCATATGAGTCTATAGACAAACGGGAACACACAGACTATTACTTGTTAGAATATTCAAAAGCAGATTAATAACTTACCTTTAATGTTGTTAGTAAGTTGTGCCTTTTTTTCTTTACTCTCCTCCTCTAGAGTAACAGTGTTGTGAGTCTTGTGGTCTCCATCAGTGCAAAACACACATACGTCTGATCATCTCTACAGAACAGCTCCAGAGGTCTCTCGTGTTTCTGGCATATATAGTCCTTTATATTTTCCACAGGGTCAATTAGTTTGTGTTTCTTTAAATGGACTTTCTGATGAAGATCCAGGTGAGTTTCACAGTAAGAGGTTTGACACACCAGACAGGACTTTAGGGCTTTCATCTTTGTTTCTTCACAGACGTCACAGAGAACTTCAGATTTTATAAGGCCAACATTTTGCACAAACTGGCTCGTGTTGTCAGTCAACACTTCCAGATCCACAGAACTTGGAGATTCGTCATCTACAGCACCACTGGAGGATGTCAGAGCTGAATTGTGGATTGTATAATTAAAGCATATTTGTTATAATACTGAACATACAAGTAATGTCATTAAGGAAGAAAGGTTAGTTTAGATTAGTACTACATTTTATATCACAGTTCTATCATATTCTAAGCACCGTAATGATTTTGGTATGCAAACTTCCTTTGAATCACAATGGTTTATATTTTGTTGTGGATTTTTGTGCTTTTTGACTGTTTTACTATACAAACATTTTGACTCACTGACAGTTCTAGCATCTCATACATAATTTCCTAGACATTGTTTCTATAGTTTAAAAAAATAAATAAATACATTAAAAAAAAAAAAAAAAAAAATATATATATATATATATATAACAGGTCTGACTTGTCCGGATCACTTCTTCTGCAACAATATATATATATATTGATTGTTTGATTGAGTTCATTCATTCAGTTCTATGGGTTACTGACTTGGAGGTGCCTCCAGACTGTGTCTCCTTATCTCTTCTGGTTTTGGTGATGTTGGTAAATACCCTGCCATTGCATGATACTTACAGTGTAAAAATCTGAAACCATCCATCTGCTCCTTATCCTTAAGATTTCTGCATGCAAGTGTTTTGCATTTAAATGTAAACTTTTTGCTTTATTAAAGTCTTTAGGTTGTTCAGTTAAAACAGTGCAATTGTGCTTCCAGCATTTAGTTGCGGAGTTCGCAGACTAACAGGTCTGACTTGTCCGGATCACTTCTTTCTTCAATGGAGTTCTCATAATCAGAAGTGCCAGATTTCTTTGTACAGTATATCTTGTGGTACACTTTTGTACAATGTTTAAAAAGCAAGATCAGTCATACATGTTTAATGAAACTGCGTTTCCATCACATACCTGTCAGCTGTGCTCACTTTTACTGTCCAAAATCATCTGGTTTTAAAAGGCCCTCCAGGTTGTTGTACATTTGTTCAGTTTCGCTTTCACTGAAAACTCCTCCTATATCTTCTCCTGGATATGGAACAGATAAAAAAAAGTTGTTAAAAGAATGTAAGAGTTAAATTAAACATAGATTAAGGTTACATTAAGATAAAGGTATTATGTCAATTATGCTATTATATTAACTCAGTCAACAATTAAAATAAAAAAATAAAAATAATAAATTAATAAATAATATAAAATTATAAATTAAAACAATTACAAAAAGTATGTAACACATTAATCCTACACATTAGGTTAATATTTGAATAAATAAAATCAATAACTTACAGTCCAAGAACTGAAGGTGCCTTCTTTTTTTTTTTTAATTAAAATCTTTATCTTTGGCACATTTATTTTATATTTTTCATATCACATATTTATCTAATATTTTCATATTTACATTCCATATGTCACAATTAGAACTTTATACAATTGCACATTTGAATACACTATTACTACTATTTATTAAATCAGTCGACATTTGAAATTGAGATAAAAGTATGTAAACCCTACGCATAAAGTTAATATATCAGTAACCAGTTATTTAGAACAATCACTGAAAGGTAGCATTTTTTTTTTTTTGGTAACACTTTACTTAAAGCCTTTATGTAACATGCATTATAAAAGTAGTTTCACTGCATTAATTATGCCATGTAATGCACCTTATAATACAGTACATATAATCCCATGAATAATTGTAACAACAGTTAATACATTATAACACTTATCTATACATTGTTACACTATGCATTTTAAATTTGGATCTAATTTTTTGCAACAAGACATCATGTATTACAATGCGCATTATGATTAATTATTATGCATTATACCGTTATAATGCATATAACGGTGGGGGGGGTGTCTTTATTAAATTTATAATGGCAAATTTATTTAATATTATTCATATTGCATTATTTTCATATTTATATTCCATCTCACAATTTCAGCGTTATATCTTACTTGACTTTAAAGCTCACAGTTTGACATTATTTCTTTATATATATATATATATTTTTTTTTTTTTAACTTTAAGATTGAATAGAGAGAGAGAGACAGAGAGAGAGAGAGTTATTTTGTCTTATTTAAAAACATTTTGCAAACTGTTTTAACAAAATAATTAATACTTTATATAATAATTAATACCTTTAAATATGCACTACCAGTGCACTACCAAAAGTTTTTGAGATTTTTTAAATGTTTTAAAGTCTCTTCTGCTCACCAAGCTTTCATTTATTTGATCGCAAGTACAGCAAAAACAGTACAATTTTGAAATATTTTTACTATTTCAAACAACCGTTTTCTATTTTAATATATTTTAAAATGTAAATTTGATTTCAAAGCTGAATATATTCAAATAGAAAGCAGTTATTTTAAATAGTAAAATTTCACAATATTACTGCTTTTGCTGTATTTTGGATCAAATAAATGCAGGCTTGGTGAACAGAAGAGAATTATTTAAAAAAACATGAAAACTTTTGACTGGTAGTGTATATGTTGTCATATCAATGGCCTAGATTAACGATGTATGAAAATGTTGCCTTCATTTATGACATTTATGACAAAAAAGTTCACTTAAGGAATTTTAATGCCAAAATTCTACTTCATCACTGTTTTTAAAATAAATAAATCCTGAAAACAGCCAAAAACACTCCTGTGTGATGCACTATTCTCACCAGTAGGTGTCAGTGTAAATCCAAGATCACTGTTTTTGAACTCTATTTTTCCGCCTGCTTAATTCTTGGGGCCCCAACATGCGGAAGACGGGCTCTTGCCTGCCACTATTCTAATACTGTTGTTTTGATGATGAGATACGAATAATCTTCTGTTTAATGTTTTATTTGAGCTTCATTTCTGCAAAGCTATGGAAAGTCTTTCATACCAGAAAGTACAATTCACACATGAACACATTTTACAACATCACTAGAAAAAAGCATGATTCAAGCCTTCGAATGGTGCAAAACTGCACTATACTGTATCATCAAACTTATTGAAATTGTGAATTAAACTGTTTCCTCTACAGCCAATGAGGCCACACCATATGCTCCAGTCTTTTAAAGCAGATTTTATTGTCCAACTGTTTAAATTCCAGCTCTTGTTCAAACGTTTGTTGGCCGCTGGTATGAATAGACCCATATGTCAGCTGACAATCCTCTTTCAGATGTTACTGAACAAATGCAGTGGAGATTTATAGAAGGCTATTGATATCAGCTTTTATTATTCCGTCTTTAAAATGATTAGGGAAGCAGAAAATAGCTCTTTCTTAAAGACAGAAGAATGTTTTTGCATAAGTTTGTCAAGTCCAATAAACCACATTTTAATATACGCAGCCACAGAGTTCATTCTTCAACTGTTCTTGTACAATTAAACGGCTGTAAAGCAGAAGTAAGGAAATGTTATTCAGAAAGCAACCCGCAGTGCATCTGGATCTGCTCGTGCAATGAATGAATTTTCCCTGCTGATTTTTTAACTTTAAGCCTCCTTCTGAAAAGCTGCTCTTTTTCTATTATTGAGCTTAAACCAATCTCGTCGAGGAGAGGGAAGAATGACAAAATGCGTCATGAATGAATCCACATCCCCCTCGCAGCTTAAGACAAAAGCCTTCGATCTTGCTGTCCTGTCGGTAACAGGGCGACCACGGTGAGCTCTGGAGATGCCGGCGGAGTATAGTCTGTTAATTACCACTGAGTGGAATCAAAATGGCTTCCCATTGTCCCGTCTTAGTGGGGGTTTGTGGCGGCCTGCGGAGGAGAGATGGCTTTGTGTAGGCCGCTGTCATACACACATGTTGAGTCATTGTGGCTTGACTTCGATCGGATGAACGTATGTAGGAAATGCGATTGAGGCCATGCTGAGGTTCAGGGGAGGGTTGTCATTCACAGTGTCATTAAAAACACTTTTTAAAGCCATACTGTTAAATGTCAAAACAGCTTGATACGTGGACTTGAATTCTTGAAGTCATACATTTGACTTGTAATTCTAACTCAGCAAAACCAGATCTTTAAGTACACTTCGCAGTCAATAATTTTAAGAAAAAAAGAAAGCTACAGGTAAACACTAGCTAGTTAAGCATATGCAAGTGTATTCAACTTTTTAATATCTTTTGATTGACAACTTTCTTTACAGGTAGTTATATAAAGCCAGTAGTGCCAGTAGCCAGTAGTATTAAGCAAGTAAGTAAAGTAAGAAAGAAAGAAAGAAAGAAAGAAAGAAAGAAAGAAAGAAAGAAAGAAAGAAAGAAAGAAAGAAAGAAGGAAGGAAGGAAGGAAGGAAGGAAGGAAGGAAGGAAGGAAGGAAAGAAAGAAAGAAAGAAAGAAAGAAAGAAAGAAAGAAAGAAAGAAAGAAGGAAGGAAGGAAGGAAGGAAGGAAGGAAAGAAAGAAAGAAAGAAAGAAAGAAAGAAAGAAAGAAAGAAAGAAAGAAAGAAAAAGAAAGAAGGAAGGAAGGAAGGAAGGAAGGAAAGAAAGAAAGAAAGAAAGAAAGAAAGAAAGAAAGAAAGAAAGAAAAAGAAGGAAGGAAGGAAGGAAGGAAGGAAGGAAAGAAAGAAAGAAAGAAAGAAAGAAAGAAAGAAAGAAAGAAAGTAAGAAAGAAAGAAAGAAAGAAAGAAAGAAAGAAAGAAAGAAAGAAGGAAGGAAGGAAGGAAGGAAGGAAGGAAGGAAGGAAGGAAAGAAAGAAAGAAAGAAAGAAAGAAGACTTAAACAAAAAGCAAACAAACAAATAAACGAATGAATGATTAATGAACAAATAAATGAATAAAGAATAAACAAATAAACTAATCAATGAATACATAAAGAAAAAATAAATAAATAAATATTAAACAAAGAAATAATAAAAAATTAATAAATTAATAAATAAATAAAAAGTAAGCTTACTGATTTTAATGTTTTGTTGTTGACAATTTAAAACTAGAATTGAAATTTATTTTTACATTAAAAAAAATAGAGTTTGATTTAAAATTATATTTTACATTTTTTGAAACACTAGACTGTAAACTAACATTTATTTAAATAAATAAATAAATAAATAAATAAATAAATAAACCAACAGTTATAAATGAATGAATGACTAAATAAATAAATTATTATAATATTAATAATATTTAAAAAATATATATATATATTATTATTATTACTGATTTTAATGTTTTGTTATGGACAATTTAAAACTAGAATTTAAATAAATGTTTAAATTGTAAAAATTATAATTAAATTTTAATTTTTTAAAACTACACTGTAAACTAAAATGTATTTAAATCACAACTAAATAAATAAATAAGACAAACCAACTATTAAAAATGAATGAATGAATGACTAAGTAAATAAATAGGACTGATAAACAAAAAAACAAATGAATGAATGAATGAATGAATGAATGAATAAATGAATAAATAAATGGAAAAGAAAGCTTATTGATTTTAATGTTTTGTTGTTGACAATTTAAAACTAAAATTTAAATAAATGTTTAAATTTGAAAAATAAGAATTAAATTTTAAATTACATTTTACATTTTTAAACACTAGACTGTAAAATAAATTTATTGAAATTACAACAGAATAAATAAATAAATTTGAATAAATTAATAAATAAGAATTAATCAAAATGAATGAATGACTAAATAAATTAATACAATTGTTAAACAAAAAATGAATGAATGAATGAATTAATTAATTATTAGAATATTAATAATATAAAAATAATCTTTATTATTACTGATTTTAATGTTTTGTTGTTGACAATTTAAAACTAGAATTTAAATTAATTTTTACATTTTAAAAATTAGAATTCAATTTTAAATTATTTTTTTTTAAACTAGACTGTAAACTAAAATGTATTTAAATCACAACTAAATGATAGATAGATAGATAAATAGATAGATAGATAGATAGATAGATAGATAGATAGATAGATAGATAGATAGATAGATAGATAAGTGACCTAGATATTTCATGCCACGTTATGCAATAACACTTGTTTAAAATGTTCCAAAACCCTAAAACCTTGTTTACTTCTAGATATAAATTGAAAACTTGAAATATAATATCCAATGTGACATTTTCACGCAAAAAATATTAAAAGCCTCCAAATGACTTTGAGGTTGTTTTAACTAAGATCTTTAGGTTAAAAATGGATGTCTAATCCAGAATCCACAAAACCAGGAGGCCTAATGCCCTACTGCAGTGCAATATGTCCCATATCCTGGCCAATTGAAACCTGCCCACTGACACAGAGGGCTTAGCCAGCAGAGCCACTGACTCTTGAGTGTGATGCTAATGATGGCCATTAATGGAGCCTGACAGCACAATCTGCTCCTCATTGTAGCACCTTTGCAGGATCCACGGCTTGCAAGGGGCCAAAGAGGAGGCGGGCGGCTCGGGACGTCAGGACGAATCAAGTGGCAAGTGGTTGCGAGGGGACGGGGAGGTTTCAAGAACAGAACCGGGGAGCTGCCACAGAGGGACTGCGGATTGCAGGCCAATCCCAGCTGATCCCCGGGTGAGGATTAGCTTAATTAGAGCTCAATACCCTTTACAGTCAAAAGCAACTGTCAGTTACTGTCAAAAAAGGACTGTCCAATAATGTGGGCTTAATTCTTCAGTGGTCTCAGAGGTGCAGGAATCACAGGCTTCACAATCCCAGAGCTGAACAGGAGTGACATCATTAGACTTGACTCTTTGCCTTGTTATATTTTTCATTTGCATGTGAGATAATCTTAAAGCCCTAACATCCATTTCAGACCAGGGATTTTGATATATTTGTGATTTTTTTTTTCTTTTTTTTCCCTTTTAATGCATAATACTGTATTTTACATTATATTTTGACATGCTGAGGAAGAACAATTAAAATAGAATAGGTAGTGAAGAGTGTTTTGTATTAGTAATTGTATTATTAATATGGCACAGTGTTTAATTGATGTTATTTAAATAATAATAATCATATATTATTTAATATATTACAATATATATACAAATATAAAATACATAAATAAAATAATGAATTATATTATTATTATAAATGATATTACAAGAGGAATAAATAAATCCATAAATAAATGTTTTTGCTTAAATTATATATTGTATTGTGTGTATATATATATATATATATATATATATATATATATAATGAATGTATTTCTATACTATTTTAAAAATTGTAATAATGCTTGTAATTAAAAAATAATCATTTAATATACAAGTCACACACACACACATATATAATGAATATATTTCTATACTATTTTAAAAATTGTAATAATGCTTGTAATTACAAAATAATAATTTAATATACAAATCACACACACACACACACACACACACACACACACACACACACATATATATATATATATATATATATATATAAATTAGAAAACGAGAATGAATAAATTTGCTTATAATATATTACAATGAATTAGTGTGTATATACACTTAATATATTATTATTATTATTAAAATATGACCTAATTTATAAAATTAATATGCTTATATACTATTTTAAAATGTAATAATGCTTGATAATGCTTTAATTTAAAAAAACAAAATTATAATATAATTAAATATACAAATTACATATCTATATCGTTTTTTTAATTATTAGTATAGAAGTATAATATTATTAATAATATAATATTATACTTCTATACTAATTATTAAAAAAACTATATAGATATATATAGTCCATCCATTTTTATTATGGACATCATGTTTGGAAATAAGTTCCAATATTCTTAAAATGTAGTATTAATATGTAATATTTTTGTGTTAATTGCATAACTAAACAACTTCATGATTACTCGTTAAACAGGTACCTTGGTCTACAGGACTGAGTCTGTGCTGGCAGAGTGGCCGACCCAGGCTTAGTATCAATGCAGCTCAGCTCGGCTTTGTGGCCCAAATGCCATCAGCTAAGCTGGTCTCAGACCTGCTTTGACCAGGCTTCCTGCCAACTCATCCAAAACAATAGCGTAATTAAATGAGCAAACAGATTAGAGCAGCTCGACACAGAGGGAGATGGGAGCGTAGATGAGGCCCCTGCCAGGCCACAGCAGGTTCAGCTAATACTTGGAAATGCATTAGCACATCTGTCCGGCATGCTGTGTTAAGCACAGATACGTTAGCTTACAATGGGAGGAGAGGGTGAAGTGTATTACAGCGCAGGGCTGGCCAAGTTTTCTTGTAGGGCCGGCTTCATCAATTGAATTTACATGAGTTATTTTCTGGGGGAAGTGCTGAGAAATGTTTGTCTGAAAGAAAGTTTTAACATTTTTCACAGTTAGTTCATTGGAACTGAAAGCAATAAATAAATAAATAAATAAATAAATAAATAAATGTGGAATACCCTTCCACCTGACATCAGATCTTAAAATTTCATTTTACATACTTGTTCTCTATGACTTTTCATTGCAGAATTTAATTGTAGAATTTTTTTTTCATTCTTTGATGTTCTAAGTTTTATTTTTCCTTTTATTGTTGATTTTTGCGTTTTTTGTTTTGCTCTTAGTATTACTGTATTTTTTTGTACTTTACAGTCCCTGACAGTGCCTTTTTAAAAGGTACATCTTTATACCTTATTTACCCCTAAAGGGTTCATATTGGTGCCTTAAAGGTACATATTAGTATCTAAATGATACATATTAGTACTTTCTGAAAAAGGTACCACCCCAACGAGAACTTTTGTACCTTTTCTTCTGAAAGTGTATTGAGAAAAATATATTCATAGCTAAGATATATAATATAAATATAAATATTAGCACAAATATATATAAACAAAAAATAATTATCATATTATCAGTAATACAAATCTGAGTGAAAAAAAGAAGTGAAAATGTCTTATTTGATTTATTTGATGTCTTATTTTTATTATAATTTATACATTTTACTTAATTATTAATTATAAATATAATAATTCTACATTTATTTTATTTATATACATGATAAATAAATAAATGAACTAAATACTATAAGTACAAATATGTGACCCTGGACCACAAAATCTGTCATAAGGGTCAATTTTTGGAAATTGAGATTTGAGATGTCCACTGATGTGTGGTTTGTTAGGAGAGGGCAATATTTGGCAGATATACAACTATTTGAAAATCTGGAATCTGAGGGTGCAAAAAAAAAAAAATGTTTTGAGAAAATTGCCTTTAAAGTTGTCCAAATAAAGTTCTTAGTAATGCATATTACTAATCAAAAATTATTTTTTGATATATTCACGGTAGGAAATTTACAAAATATCTTCATGGAACATGATCCTTACTAAATATCCTAATGATTTTTGGCATAAAAGAAAAAAAATCGATCATTTTTGACCCATACAATGTATTTTTGGCTATTGCTACAAATATACCAGTGCTACTTAAGACAGGTTTTGTGGTCCAGGGTCACATTTAGTGAAATATAATAAAATTTGTAAATGATAAAACACAAATAAAATAGTGCAAAAATAAATCATGTCCATATATAATGAATGAAAAAATAGGTCAGGATGTGAATTTGAAGAAAACATGCAAAACCAAACCCTAATTCCACCAAATTTAGATGGAAAGTAATACATATGCATAATATGCAAATGCATCACATAGAATATCTGATGAGGGTATGAATGCTCAGTATCCAGAATAAGCCATTTGTTAAACACTCACCATCTAAGATGCATTAAAATTACAGTTATTTCACTGTTATTTGCAGCAGTGTAACAATAGATGTCTATTATTCTTTGAAGAAAAGTTGTTCATGTTACAACAGATTGTTGGTTTTGTTACAGAAAAATGAAGCTCACTCTCAGGTACAAAAGCTATCACTAGCATAGTACACCTTTGTACCTTATTTACCCCTAAAAGGTGCATATTAGTGCCTGAAGTCTACATTTCAGTGTCTTAATGGTTCATATTAACACTTTTTTAAAGGGTACCGCACCAGTGGCAGCTTTTGTACTTTTTTTTTTTTTTTTTTGTGTAGGTTCTTTGAAGCACTAGTAAATAGATGCTTTTTACATGAACTTAAACTAAACTCAAATTAAAAAATTTTCTTCAACGGAAATCTGAAAACTTGACTTTAAAAATACATAGCAATTGCTATTTTACAATAACAAACTGGTTGCAAAACTCACACAAACACATTTGTATGATCTCAATGGTACGACAGAACGATAGACAGAACAATAGATAGAACGATAAATAGAACGATAGATAGAACGATAGAACGATAGATAGATAGATAGATAGATAGACAGATAGAACGACAGAACAATAGATAGAACGATAGAACGACAGAACGATAGATAGATAGATAGATAGATAGATAGAGATAGAACGACAGAACAATAGATAGAACGATAGATAGATAGATAGATAGACAGATAGATAGATAGATAGATAGATAGATAGATAGATAGATAGATAGATAGATAGATAGATAGATAGATAGATAATAGAACGATAGAACGATGGATAGATAGATAGATAGATAGACAGATGATAGAATGATAGAATGATGGATAGATAGATAGATATATAGATAGATAGATAGATAGATAGATAGATGGATAGATAGATAGATAGGACGATAGATCGATAGATAGATAGATAGATAGATAGATAGATAGATAGATAGATAGATAGATAGATAGATAGGACGATAGAACGATAGATAGAACGATAGATAGAACTATAGATAGACAGATAGATAGATAGATAGATAGATAGATAGACAGATGATAGAACGATAGAACGATGGATAGATAGATAGATAGACAGATGATAGAATGATAGAACGATGGATAGATACATAGATATATAGATAGATAGATAGATAGATAGATAGATAGATAGATAGATAGATGGATAGATAGCAGAGAAGTGTTGAATTTGTTGAATGATGTTTTATTCTTTTTAGGGTTTGGGAGATTCCCAGATTTTCCCAAGTGAAAAAGTAAGCACAGAGCCTTTTGTTTTCTATGAAATACTATGATAAGAGAAAGCTTCTTAACGGATATCTATATTTGGTTTAGGTTTTCTCCATCAGTCCTGTTTGCGGACTTCAAATCTCCCTTTTGTTCCACGTCTGGACAATCCTAATGACTTCTTTGAACTGCCGATGTTCTCTGAGGTTCAGCTTTGTGTGCAACTCAACCTCTCGTCTGGAAACATGCTAAGTCGCTAACCTCTACACTCCTTCCCACATCAGTCATGACTGATTTAAGCTAGAATGCTTTCTCAGTTTTACCTACAAAACGTAAGCACTATTCCTCGCACTTGTGTCAGATATTCTGCCAAAACTCATGCTAAACAAACCTCATGAGCATTTAAGAAATGAGATTTTATTTAACAAAAGGTGCAATCAGCATCTTGCATTGGCCTCTCAGCAAGACTTTGGCTTTAAGAGCCTCATTAAGATGATCCAAAGTAGCCGAGAGTGTGGACTCCGAACCAAGCGGAGGATCATATCAGACCCACCACAGCACTAAGATTTCTCCCTGCCAAAGAGCAAACACAACTACAAATGGCCAGGCTGCTAGCACAATGCCAGTCTGAAAGGAACCAAATTAGCTGGAGGCTAACAACAATTTACCAACACCTGTATTAGTGTGCTAGCACTGCAGGGAGCTGAGCTGAACAAGCGCTAATCCCTATAAACCCTACAGTACTCCTCCTACCAAATCAGCATTTGCATATTCTCCATTTATTGGTTGATGAGGAACCCAGCACCGAAGGTTGGCAGGGACTGGGATCGTTTCATTCCTCCACACTCTCACTCTCGCTGCCTGGGTGGTTCGATGATTATCTCCGGCCCGTGTTAGTGAGAGCGAGGGCCCTGTGTGTGTTAGAGATTAGCAGGCATTAGAAGATTCTCTCACCCCCATGACTGAACCTAATTGGAGAGGTGGAGAAGATGGGCAAGTCATTAGGCCCGAGATGTTTGCTTAGGAGTCGACCGACTGTGATGTTCAGTCTCACGATGGTTTCTTTTCAGAACGGATGATAGAGATGCCACAACAAGAATGGGATGGGAATTTTTTTTACAAATCTTATTCGGATGGATACGAATCAGATGAATAGAGGATGATGTTGAGCTGCAAGGGGAAAAAATTAGGCCACTTGGTCTCTTTGGATGATGGACAAAAATGGGTGCATGAGTTCATTTCACATACATGTGTATGCTTACTGTATAAGGCAAAAGTTTGAATGAATACATGATTACACAATATAACATTACAAAAGTGTAATGGCCATAGAGAGTTTTTGTGATTTCAGTAATCTGTGAGGAATGGTTCACCCCTACCAATTCTGACTTTTTTCTTGCAAATGTGAGTTTGCATCGTGCAGTTCTGCCTTTTTTCATCACAATTGCGAGTTTATATCTTGAAATTCTGCCTTTTTTCTTACAATTGCGAATTTATATCTCACAATTCAGAATTTTTTTAACAAATGCGAGTTTATATCTCACAATTCTGCAATTTTTCCTGCAATTCTGACTTTTTTCTCGCAATTGCGAGTTTATATCTTGCAATTCTGACTTTTTTCCTCACAATTCTGACTTTCTTGCAATTTTGACTCTCTCGCAATTGCAAGTTTATATCTCGTAATTCTGACTTTTTTTTCTCACAAATGTGAGTTTGTATCTCGCAATTCTGACTTTTTTGAGAAAAAAGTCAGAATTGCAAGATATAAACCCACAATTGCGAGAAAAAAAAGTCAAAACTGATGTATTCTACTTGCAATTGCGTGTTATAAAGTCAGAATTGCGAGATATAAACAGTTTATATCTTACAATTCTGACTTTATTTCTTAGAATTGCAACTTTATGTCTTGCAATTCTGACTTTATATCTCGCAATTCTGACTTTTTTTTTTAGCAAATACGAGTTTGTATCTCGCACTTCTGACTTTTTTCTTGCAAATGTGAGTTTGCAATTCACACGTTTTTCTTGCATTTATGAGTTTATATCTTGCAATTCAGACTTTTTTCCTCACAAATGCGAGTTTGTATCTGTATATAAACTTACAATTGTGTGTTATAAAGTCCAAAAAAGATTGATATATTCTGCTTGCAACTGTGTGTTATGAAGTCAGAATTGCAAGATATAAACAGTTTATACAGATACAGTTTATATCTCACAATTCTGACTTTATTTCTTAGAATTGTGACTTTATATCTTGCAATTCTGACTTTATAACTCGCAATACAGTGAAAAAAGGTCAGAATTGCGAGATAAAAAGTCACAATTACCTTTTTTTTATTTTTTATTCAGTGGCAGAAACAAGCTTCCACAGAATGGGGACTGGGATTGTCAAGAGCCAAAAACCTCCATAAAACCATCATCAAAGTAGTAGATGTGCACTAAATTCCACATGATAGTTGATAATTGATACACGATCCTAATAAGGGTAGTGTATATAAGAAAACTAACATTCTTTAAAGCATTTCAGGCTATATTAAAGAGGATTTCTTCCATGCAAATGTATGGTAAGAAAACATGATGATGCTTTTATGTAAGATATGACAGCATTTACATGTTCTAGGGGTGAGAATTAGATCAAGGTTTCCCTTTTCACATGTATCATCTGGACATTAATATACTGCCATCTATTATAAGTGTAACCAAAAAGAATGGTCTGTCCCCATGCTTTCATCTCTCATGCTGTCTGCAGTGTTGACATCAGTGTCCCAAACCTTGAGCCACTGCTGGCAAGATCTCCATCCTCACGGGAGCTCAGAAGGCCTGACAGTGTGGTTTAGTCTGATTTTGATTTTAAGTGAGCATCAGATCAGATGTCAATGCTTATTCCCACAGGCTGCAACCCTGTCAGATACCCCTCTGTGCCAATTAGTGAAGAGAAAGGACGAAAGACAACGACAGGCATTGGAGGGGGAGCGGGACAAGAAGCTGCACTGCTGAGGCACTAAACCCCACTGGTGCAGGGGCTAATGGCTAATCAGAGAGGGACTTACTCTCCTCATAGTGGCTGGATTTGTTAAGTCCTTTTGGGGATAGCTGTCCTGGGAGACCAAAGTGTGGAACATGGTGAGATGCTAAATGGTGGCTGCTGAATTAGATATTAGTCTGATCTTGGGAGAGATCAACCAGAGTTTTGACAGGACAAGTAAACATGTTGTCCTCTTTATTACTAAAACTAAAAATGGTTGTTTTTCATTGCTAAGCGTGTCCCGCATGGTTTTAAAAAAAAAATAAAAAAATAAAAAATAATGTTGGTGCAGAAACTTTATGAGTAAATGATGACATTTAGTGTATAAAACAGGTCCGGTCCACTTGTATACTGTATGCCATCTAGGACAGAAGTCCTCAACTGGTGGGCTGCATCCCTTAAAATGGGCTGCAGGTCGATTAGGGTCATGAGCGGCAATGCTAATGTAATTAATAAAATGCAACTAGCCATATAATCAGGCATCATTAGGATATCAAAATAAATTAAGGAAAAAATAATTCCCATATATTTTGTTGTTGATGTCTGGGCGTCCAATTAAATTTGACATTATTTCTGCAAAAATTAAGTTGCTATTTTGTTATCATAAATAATTTTTGCATTTTCCTATTCCACCAATGCTGTATTAAAAATGTGCACATTGTTAGGCCTCTACAGTTGAAGGAAATATTAATAGATTTTACATTTGAAAATTTTGTTTGGTACTGCATCACCATTTGATGGCCAATAAAATTATGGTTCCTAAAGAAAAAAAAAGCTGAGAGCATGGCACAATTTACACTACCATTCAAAAATTGACTGGTACTATTTTTTTATGATTTTTGTTGTTGTTGTTGTTGTTGTTGTTGTTCTCTTATGCTCACCACGTTGTTATTTGATTAGTATTTAAATTTTTAAATAATATATTATAAATAAATTAAATAATAAAAAAAACAGCATTTTTACAATTTAAAATAACTCTTTTTTAATTTTACATTTTCAAATTTAATTTTGTGGAAACGAAGACACATTTTTTCAGTATTATTTAATGAACAGAAAGTTAAAAACAACAGCATTTATTTGAAATACAATTTTTTTTATGACAATTTAAAAGTCTGTCACATTTGATCAATGTTAATGCATACTTGCTTAATATTTTTTCTAAAAAAATAAAAATACTAACTCAAAGCTTTTAAATAGTAGTGTACTTGCAGAGCTGGGTAACTGATTACATGTAATCTGGATTGCATAATCAGATTCCAAAAATTAAGTACTTGTAATTAGATTATATTACATTTTAAAATACTCATAATCAGACTACAGTTAGATTTTTATGGATTACATGATTACATATTTACACAATAGCAATAAATTACTCATAATTTATTGATTCTCCCTGATTCCGCTTTTTCATCTTTTATATTTTCCTTTCTAAAATAGCCTACTGCTTATATACATTCAGAAAGTCTTCAAGCTTTGTGAACATACAAAGATCAGTCATTAGTCAGGTGGCGAAACAGCATTTGACCACTGATTTACAAAACTCATTTAATTTTTAAGTGTTTCAACACAACTGATGAATATATTAATTGTTATTTGAATTATCACTCAGGAGGTAATATAACCATGATTTTCTGTCTTTGGAAGGCTTTGTCGTTCAAACACATTAAATGCACAAATTCACAAAAACTTTATTATCTGATCCTCTTTCACCTAATATATTTAATTGAAGTCCCTCTGAAATTTTAAAATAAATATAATATATATATTAATAATTAAGTATCACATTTGCATGTTCACTGATTCTCTGACATGCAGGTAAACAAAATAAATATATATTTTTTCATTTTTTTTTAATTTGCTTGATTTTAAAATAATTTATTTTAATTTAACATTTTTTATGATTGAATTAATTATTAGCTTTTCATTAAACGCATACACCCCCTGCAGTTCTTTCATAAACACCAGTTTGGGAAACCCTGATATAATGTAAGGTTTAATGCACTGTTGTTGTTAATAACAACAAATGTAATAAATTTTCTTACTCTTTGTATTTTAGTGCCAATATGGTACATGATTATTCTATATAAATTAGTGTGATAAAGGAGTTAGGTCAAAAGTAATCTAAAAGTAATCTGATTATATTGCCTAAAATGTGTAATGTAATGGATTACATTCATTTTTGACCACAATTTTTGTCATGTAATTTGGAATCAGTAACAGATTACAATTTGTAAGTAATCTACCTGGCTTTATATAACTTGTATACATAAATTAAAGGAGAAGTTCACTTCCAGAACAAAAATTCACAGATAATTTACTCACCCTCTTGTCATCCAAGATGTTCACGTCAGTCGATAAGAAATGATGTTTTTTGAGGAAAACATTTCAGGAATTTTCTTCATATAATGGACTTCAATGGTGCCCCAAAGTTTGAACTTTCAAAATGCAGTTTAAATGCAGCTTCAAATGGCTCTAAACAATCCCAGCCGAGGAAGAAGGGTCTTATCTAGCAAAACAATCTGTCATTTTCGAAACAAACTGACAATTTATATACTTTTTAACCTCAAATGCTCGTCTTGTCACGTCTCTGCGATGCGCATAGTCTGTGTAATCCGGGTAAATACAGTTAGAGTATGTCGAAAAACTCCCATTTTGTTTTCTTCTTTAACGTTAAAATCATCCTACATCACTGTTTTGCCTTTTTTTTTTGTAAAAGGCGTTTGATCTTCTATGCATGTTCACTTTGTAAACACTGGATCAGTACTTCTGCAGTGATGTAGGACGATTTTGAAGTTGGGAAAGAAAACGAGATGAGAGTTTTTCAACATACCCTAACCGGAGTTTAAGCAGACCTTCACAAGACAAGCGTTTGAAGTTAAAAAGTATATAAACTGTACATTCTTTTAGAAAATAACCGATCATTTCGCTAGATAAGACCCTTCTTCCTCAGCTGGGATCATTTAGAGTCCCCCCATGTCATCCAGGATGTTCATGTCTTTCTTTCTTCAGTTGAAAAAAAAAATTATGTTTTTGAGGAAAACATTCCAGGATTTTTCTCCACTTAGTGGACTTCAATGGGGATCAGTGGGTTGAAGGTCCAAATTGCAGTTTCAATGCAGCTTCAAAGGGCTCTACACGATCCCAGCCAAGGAATAAGAGTCTTATCTAGCAAAACGATCTGTCATTTTCTAAAAAAAAATAAAAATGTACATACTTTTTAACCACAAATGCTCATCTTGCACTAACTCAACCTCACGCATTACATTATCACGTCGGAAAGTCCTGTGTGGTTAGTTCTTCGTCTGGGTACTTCGGTTAAAAAGGTAGGGTATCCACCTTATTTTTCAATGCCGAAGTAAGCTGTTTTCTGGTAATGTGTTAGACGTCCGGTTCATAATCCCCCATAGGGAAATAACGAGAAGAATTTCGAAGCGCAGTAAACGGTAAAACAGTTTGCACTACAAACCAGGGTGTTCATAATTGAGATAATACATTAAAATAATATGGGAAGACACACCAGTTTGCAATATCAAGCAGCAAAACGAGTTTTTTGTGCAGTTTCAAATAGCTGGCAGTGGATGAGACCAGAAACCAGACACAAAAAAATTACAAATGGCTGCACCCACTCTTATGGGAAAAATAAGGTGGATAGGACGAAAAACTCCATCTCATTTTCTCCTCCAACTTCAAAATCAGCCAACATTGATGTTTTACCTTTTTTGTAAAGGGCATTTGACTTTCTTTGCATGTTCGCTTTGTAAACAGTGGGTCGGTACTTCCGTCTACATCACGCGTGACCTTTCCAACTTGATTGTCTAATGCGTGAACTAGTGCAAGATGAGCATTTGTGGTTAAAAAGTAGAAAGTGACCAATCGTTTCACTAGATAAGACCCTTATTCCTCAGCTGGGATCTTGTAGAGCCCTTTGAAGCTGCATTGAAACTGCACTTTGGACCTTCAACCCATTGGCCACCATTTAAGTCCACTATATGGAGAAAAATCCTGGAATGTTTTCCTCAAAAACCTTTATTTCTTTTCAACCAAAGAAAGAAAGACAAAAACATCTTGGATGACATGGGGGTGAGTAAATTATAAGGAAATTTTTATTTTGGAAGTGAACTAATCCTTTAATTTAGGACATAATACTGATAAATTGATGGATTTGATAGCAAACTGGTTGGTTACTAGTAAAAACAGGCCTAAATAGACGTCCAATAAAAGCAATTACTAAAACCAAATTAAATTAAATCAAATAAAGAAAATGAGAAACCTCAGGCTTGGCTGGCTCTCATAAAATGAATATGATTCTGTGTCATATTAGGATACATTTACTCCCCCTTTTAAGCAGAGGTGAGATGATGTCGAGCAAATAAAGGGTGTTTATTATAACCGGTCATGACAAGGAAACACTAACCGTGACGGATGACCCATGAGGACTCACACACACACACACACGCAGACAGACTTTAAACAGTCTTCTGATCTCAGTGTTATTGATCGTTTCATTATGTCTTTTCGCTTTTTCCGTGACAGCCATTCAATCTTCGCTGTCATCTTCTATTGAACCCTGCGCTCGGGGAGGAGCGGGATGGAAAGTGATGGGTAAAAACGGGACAGAGAGCCAGGGTGCCGGCGGTCGGGGGGAGCAGGACACCGTCTGTCGTGGTTGTGAACGAGTGTGTATTCGAAAAATGGGTAGAGCAGGTGGTGTGACTAAGCAGAGCCTGGCGCAAATGGGCCGTGCGTATATGTGTGTGTGTGGAGCGATGAGACGGGGGTGTCACCTCTTGCTCTTCCGAATAGAGAGGCCCTACACACCCACCCAACTGTTTGGCATTCAGAAGTGTCCACCTCTTTTTTTTTGGCCTCTCTCTTTTCTTTTAGTCCTCCCTTTCTTGCCTTCATAATGCATTGTTAACAAAACAGTTTACCAGGCTTGGCTGGTACATTATCCAGCGGGCCTCTGGAGACGCTGTGATTTAGGCAAATGGATTCAGAGAGAGGTGTGGCCGTGGCGTCTTAACAAAACGCCACATGAGTCGAGACTGAATCTTCTCTCTTCTGCCTTATTTAGTCTCCTCCATACATTAAATAGCAATTAGGCTGTGTACGTGTGCAGTGTGCGGAAGGGAGAGGAGCCGCTATGATCTCACTGCACATGCATGAATGAGCCATACTCATCAGCTCACATGATCTCCTCTGAGCATTATGAGACCTATACTTGGCTTTCATAGAGGGCAGAGGTGGATCATGTCTTTAAATACCAATTTCTACGGTTCAGCCCAGTGTATGAAATTAAAAATAAAGTGTTGGAGGGTCAGTGAGATGGCGAGGCGGTAGAAGTTGGCTTTGAATTGTCTGCAAAACTGAAAGACTTGTTTTAATCCAGCAATTGATTAATTCTTAAAATCATATACTACATATGAAGAGTTTATTTGCAAAAACAGATAACTCATAAATCATGTTTTTTATTATGTTATCATGTTTTACTTTTGTTTTACCATGTTAGTTAGCTTAATCATAATAACCTAGCTGCAGTTTGATTAAGATTAATTAGAATTAACAATGAAAAAACATGATTTTTGAAAATTGTTAAAAACGGAGTTCTGTTTTTGCAAAAAAAACTCTTCAATGTTTATCATTAAAAAAAGTAAAATACTGCAATAAACTATTTTACATATCAGATGTTCACATATTTTCCACAAAACAAAATAATAATTGAATGTATATGTAAATATCAGTTACATGGAATAGCCTTTTTAACTAAATAAAAAAGAAAAATATGTTTTTCTATATTTCTATGTAGGGCCCTATAAAACCTGGTTACATTTTTCCCAAATTCCCTTTTTTTTCCCAAATCCTGTTTTTTCCATTTTAATTTTTCTGGATTTCGTTTTGGATTTTCGTTTATATATATATATATATATATACACACACATACTTTTTTTTTTTTTTTTTTTACCTAATTCTGTGTTGTCCATTAACTTTTTGGATTACATTTTAATGGTTCCATTAAATTTTAATAATCAAAAGCATCTCTAATTAATTGATTAAATAAAAAAATAAATGTTTTTTTATGTTTCTGTCACAGTTTCTTCAAGTTAAACCAAACTTTTATTTTGAAAAACTCCATTTGCGAAAACAAATAATCATATACAAATAATTTAATATAACAGTTTATTAAACTTATTAAATATTTTATAGAAATATATATTAAAACCTGTTTTAACCTGATTTTTCTACAAAATGGTGTATGGATAATCAACCAAAAACTTGGTTCAGTCCAGTAAGGGTTTATCTTGAAATATTACTAATAACATAGAAGTTACTCTTAGGTTTACTTTATAAAAAACAAAGATTTCACAGCAATAAGACAATGTTTACAATTACACTAAAATGCAATTTGCTTTCTAAAAAGTATAATCAGACAACAAGGCATGTACAATAGTAGATTGTGTACAACAGATTTTTCAGCAATATACTGATCAGTTAGAGGCCTTAGATATTTTACTTTAATTTAAAAGGTTGTTGCAAGTTTAGCAAAACAGACACATCTTCACAAACACTGCCAACAGTCAAAACATGCTACCCCAAGGAACGATTTCTGCCCAATCTGAACCTTAAAAATGCTGAATCAGTCACATTAAATTATTTCTGACTATATCCAAACCAGCTAATTTAGATGTCACCACATGATTTAGGTTACCAGTCAAAGAGAAAAGTTTGTTGGCTACTTTACTAAACAAAAGTAAACAGTCTGAGTTTTAAGACAAACACGCACAGCCAATGCTCATAAAGCGTAGCCAGTCGTGTACAAAGATGTCATAAAAAGTCTTTTAAAATCACAGGCACAATATAAAAGCCTCGAATGCCTCCAACCGAGCTGCCACCCTCGGCGGACACACTTCACCGTAGCCACCGTCAGCGTGACCTTTTACAATATCATCTCTCTCTGAAGATCTCACTGCGAGGGGTGGCGACGCGGAAAGGGGCAGACCTAAAGACCGGTGCCGACCCGAGGTGAAAACGGGCATCTTGTCCTGATAAATCATGGCGTAATGAGCCCTTCATTGTGCCTGGCATTGTGCTCCAGCACTCCCGCAGTCTGCCACCTTTTGCCTGTTAAGCTGACAGGAATAATGAACTGGCTGCTTTGAACTGGCCTCACAATATTGACTGGTTGCACACAGCAGATGTCTCCGGCTAAAGCAACTGGTAAATGCACATTAGGTTAACAAAAGGGGCCTTTGCTTTTAGGGGGTGGGAGGTGCGGCCACTGGGGGTGTGTTAAAGTTTTTTTGCAGGGGGTGCTGGGGAGATCGGGGCGTAGGTGCAGTCAACAGACAGACAGGGAGCTTCATTTTAAAACAATTCATTTGTCAAAGTGGCCATTCAGACCGGGCGCTGCTTTGTGCGACTGAAGCGTTTGTGGGTGTGTGCCGGGCTAAAAGCGGGGCTGGCCTGCGCCGTTTCGATGACTGAAGAGAGCGGAGGAGATGCCAGCACGCAGCACATATGCTAATCGGCAAACTTATTGCATTTTGTGAGAACAGCAATTTGCTCCCCTAATTACCATCAAAATTAGAAAGACTGATAAAACATACAGTTTTCAGCAAAACCCTCTTGGTGCTTTAAAAGGAGGCACTTTCTGGGCAGGATTTAAATGATCATGGACCTGCATTTTTTTGTAATCAAATGTGACCCTGGACCACAAAACCAGTCTCAAGTAGCATGGGTATATTTGTAGCAAGAGGCAAAAATACACTGTATGGGTTAAAATTATTGTTTTTTCTTTAATGCTAAAAATCATTAGGTTATTAAGATCATGTTCCATGAAGATATTTAGTAAATTTCCTACCGTAAATATATCAGAACTTAATTTTTGAATAGTAATATGCATTGCTAAGAACTTCATTTGAACAACTTTAAAGGCGATTTTCTCAATATTTTGATGTTTTTGCACCCTCAGATTCCAGATTTTCAAATAGTTGTATCTCGGCCAAATGTTATCCTATCCTAACAAACCATACATCAGTGGAAAGCTTATTTATATGGTTTATTCTATTCCGTCACTGGTCTACTACTACAATGTGGAGGAAAAAAAAAAAAAAACTTTAACGCTGAACAAAGATAAAACAAAAAGATAAACAGAACAAACATTTTTGGAGTATGTTTTTAAAAGAAAACACAATTTCAGTTTTTATTACTTCAAAATTTCATGTTTAATTCAATGTGTTACTTGCTGTTTCTTTGTAGTTAATTGCACAATTTCTGAGTGAAAACTGTTTCAAAGTAAATCCTACACCAGTGTAGTTATTTTAGTATCAATAAGATACTATTCAAGTTTTAGCTTTTATTCTTCTATTTAATTACATTTAATTTTAGTTAAATCATTTTGTAATGTATTTTTGTTATTTTTATTAGATTTCTTTTTTAAATATGCCTAAATAGTTTTTTGTTAATTCTTATTTTAGCTTTAGTTTAGTTATGATTTAATGAAAATGAAAAATTTTGCTTTGGCAACTAGATGAAAAAAAAGTTATTTTATTTTATTTCAGTTGACATTTATTTGATTTAAAATAACTAAAATGTGTTTTTTTTATGATTTTAGTTTTAGTTTTGTTAAATATAACAACCCTGATGTATCAACAAGATATATACACGACTGAAATGTTATTTCAAACATCAACATCCATTTTTAACAACATACTAAATAATGAACTGAATTTTAATAAAACTACAGTCCAGTTTTCTGGAAATAAATTCCTAGTGTTTTAATAGTCAGACATTAAAAACTAACAAAGATTACCTGTATATATGTCCCAGTGACAATATGCTATGGTTGTACACTTTATTACACTATATTAGATTAATAAAGTTACATATTAAAGAATAAAAATATGCATTATACATTTACCTCACATCCCAAAACAAAGTCATGTGAGCTTAGTTAATTACATTTCAAATACAATGATATTAAAAACGATATACCTATAAGCCATTTAAATGAAATATCGGTTTACAAAAATATAGAATATTATAATATGTGACCCTGGACCACAAAACCAGTCTTAAGTAGCACCAGTATATTTGTAGAAATAGCTAAAAATACATTGTATGGGTCAAAATGATCGATTTTTCTTTTATGCCAAAAATCATTAGGATATTAAGTAAAGATCATGTTCCATGAAGATATTTTGTAAATTTCCTACTGTAAATATATCAAAATGTAATTTTTTATTAGTAATATGCATTGCTAAGAACTTCATTTGACAACTTTAAAGGTGATTTTTTTTTCAATATTTAGATTTTTTTGCACCTTCAGATTCCAGATTTTCAAATAGTTGTATCTCGGCAAAATATTGTCCTATTCCTATTCCTAATCATTTATAATTAACTTTTTTTTTTATAAATCTCAGTTTTGAAAAATTTGACCCTTGTGACTGGTTTTGTGGTCCATGGCCACATATAATAGTGAAAACACATGGCATGAAACTAAACGTGACTCTGCATCAATGAACATCTTTTTTGACATGTGCTAAGCTATTAATGTGTTTGCATGTAGTGTTACATAAAAATACAAATACAGGATGTCAAAAAAGCCAGAAGTGTTTTGTAAAAATCATATTCATTGCATACAATTACATTCACTATCATCCTAATAATGACTATTACCTATCATTACCACATATCATTATCATTAATATGATTTTGAACACAGAGGCTGAAAGCGCCAGCGTCTGCGTGGAGAAAGCCTGATTTAAAGCGTGACCGTCGTAATGGTGCTGTAATAGGCCGTGACTAAACACGCTCACGGGTACCAGCTCAGACACACAGAGAGGCACATTGCAGCAAGAGGGCTACGGCAGGCCAGCGCTGATTAGCATATAATTGCTGCCATTGTATTTGACATGGAGAATTAAGAACCAGCTTGGTGGCAAGATGTCCATTCGTCCCAATAACAGGGGACACGACATATGGAGAAGAGACTGAGGAGACTAGACCGTAAAAATATATACTGAGAGTTGTTCACTTAAATTACTTTGTTGGTTAAATGCAATGGATTCGGATTGAGTCAGTCCTATTAAATGATTTTTTTTTTTTTTTTTTTTGGCAAGAATAAAAGCATTTAGTGTAGCTTTTACTATATTGAAAACATTTTAGGTTACCTGATAAAACAATTTAAAGTCAGTTATGCAAGGGATTAATAAAATAGTTCATTCAGTTCAATATATTTGAGTAAATATATGAGTTAAATTATATATAATTAATGATTATACACTATGAAGATGGTCAGGTAACAAAAAAATGTATTTAAACTGACTGGTTTTATTCAAAATAAAGTATGACTATATAAGTTTGCATGAACAAAAGTAATTTTTAAGCTTCAGCTTAATGTCTTTTAGATAAAAGCTGACACTTTTTACACATTTCCCAATTCATTCTTATTCATTCTTTAAGCAAAATTAGCTAAAATTTTGTCAACATGCACATGAATGCATGTAAATAAGTTTTGTTCACTGAACCCGAACTGTGAACTTTGAGCGCTTCAGATCACAAACCATGAATTTGAGATTATAAATATTTGATAAGATTATAACTATCTGCTTCTTGAGACGATATAAATGATAATTCGTCCCCCTCCCCTCGCACACACACTTTTCAACAGTTTCTTTTAAATTCTAAATCTCTTTTAAATCGCACATTTCTTTCTTTCGCTCTTGTCTCGGTGACTCTTTTCGGTGACCCAACTCAAAGGGAGAGAAGCTACGTCTTTCCCCCCTTTACGTTCCTCTCATGCGACAGCTGAGCGAGTGAGTGTGTGGAAAAAAAAGAGAAAGAGAAAGAGAGGGAAAGAGAAATACAGCCCGGCACTGAATGACCTGACCACTGGTGACAAAGCAGGATTGGTCACGCTGGCTTGTGAGTAATGGGCCAAAGAGAAACGCTTATGTGTGTGTGTGTGTGTGTGTGTGTGTAGTGTGTAATGATTCGCTTGCTTTGACACAGTTAAACTGGTTGAGTCTCAACACCAGATGTAACACAACTAAGAGGAATCAAGCCATATTCACAGGTGTATTAAAGTTTCTCTCACGCTGACCTCTGAATAATTGTAAAATTATCAAGGAGGAATTTCACGGGATGCCTCATGTTTGCACACATGATCAAGAAACAGATTCACAGTTGTATGTTTAGCACTCAGTTGGAGAGCTCATATTTATGAAACAATATGATAATAACATCTTTCAGTATCATTCAGACATTAAAGTATATCTAAAATGCACAAGTAATAACTGTGAAAACTGTGCAACTGAGTAATTTAATATACAGAAAATTAGATAATAGATCTAACAGCAGTTTGTCAAACTTGTTTATTCTTGCAGATTTGAATGTACGCTACCAGTCAAAGGTTTTTGAACAGTAAGTTTTTTGATGTTTTTGAAGTCTCTTCTGCTCACTAAACCTTAATGTTTTTGATGCAAAATACAGCAAAAGCAGTAATATTGTGAAATATTTTCACTAAATAACTGCTTTCTATTTGAAAATATTTTACAATGTAATTTATTCCTGTGATCAAAGCTGAATTTTCATCATCATTACTCCAGTCTTCAGTGTCACATGATCCTTCAGAAATCATTCTAATATGCTGATTTGATGAAAGAAACATTTATTATTTGTTATTATTTTTATCATATAATTTTTCTTCTTCTTATTATTATTATTATCAATATTTAAAACAATTGAGTACATTTAAAAGTTGTGTCTGGATTCTATGATGAATAGAAGGATCCAAAGATTAGCATTCCTATAAATAGTTTTTCTAACATTATACACTATACCATCCAAAAGTTAATAATAAATTAATAATTTATATATGTGTGTGTGTGTGTGTGTTTTTGTGGGGGTGGGGGGGGGGGGGTTGTATCAATAATAAAAATGAATACTTTTATTTAGCAAGGATGCTTTAAAGTGATCAAAAGTGATGATAAAGACATTTATAATGTTACAATAGATTTTTTTTTTCAGATAAATGCTGTTCTTCTAAACTTTCTTTCTATTCATCAAAGAAACCTAAAATAATTCTAGTCAGCTGTTTTTAAACATAATAATAATAATAATAATAATAATAATAATAATAATAATAATAATAATAATAATAATAATAATAATAATAATAATAATAATAATAATAATAATAATAATAATAATAATAATAATAATAATAAGGGGGCAGCCGTGGCCTAATCGTTGGGGAGTCGGGTTCGTAATCGAAAGGTTGCGGGTTCGAGTCCCAGGTCCGGCAGGGATTGAAGGTGGAGGGAGTGAATAACCAACGCTCTCTCCACCCTCAATACCACGGCTGAGGTGAGTCCCTTGAGCAAGGCACCGTTCCCCCAACTGCTCCCCGGGCGCCGCAGCGATAGCAATATGGCTGCCCACTGCTCTGGGTGTGTGTTCACGGTGTGTGTGTGTGTGTGTTTGATCACTTCTCACTACTGTGTGTGTGCACTTGGATGGGTAAAATGCAGAGCACAAATTCCGAGTATGGGTCACCGTACTTGGCCACACGTCACGTCCTTTCCTTTCCTTTCCTTTTCTATAATAATAATAAATGTTTTTGAGCAGAAAATCTGATTTCTGAAGGATCATGTGACTCGAGTATTGATGATAAAAATTCAGCTTTAAAATCACAGGAATAAATTACATTTTAAAATATATTCAAATAGAAAACAGATGTTTTGAATCGTGAAAATATTTCAGAATTTTACTGTTTTTGCTGTACTTTGGATCAAATAAATGCAGGCTTGGTGAGCAGATGAGACTTTTTTAAAAAACACTGAAAATCTTACCTTATCTTCACCCAAAAATGAAAATTCTGTCAATAATTACACACCCTCATGTCGTTGCAAACCTGTAAGACCTTCTTTCATCTTTGGAACACAAATTAAGATATTTCGGATGAAATCTGAGAGCTTTCTGACCCTGCATAGACAACAACCCAACTGAAACTTTTAAAGCCCAGAAAAGTAGTGAGCACATCATTAAATTAGTCCATGTGACATCAGTGATTCAACCATAATTTCATGACACTAGGAGAATTTTTTCTGTGTGCAAAGAAAGTGAAAATAATGACTTTATTCAACAACTTTTTCCTGACAACTCCTATAGCACTGAGCTATCAGTCTAGTCTAGTTTACTGTGTGTCCAAAATGAACTTAAACAGTAGGAAAGAGAGAAAAGTGTTGTGCTGCACATGAGCAACATCTTACTGGGATGAGTTTAGGCTGTGTTTTGTAATGAGCATATATATGTATTGTATAAACGTGAGGGAGGTCGCATTCTCCACGGACATCCTTTAAGATAAGCGGCACATAGCAGGATTGTTATTCTCTCTCTTTGTCCTCAGTGGCTCCACAAGAGTTGAGGAAGGCACATGAGGGCCTGTCACAGGTAGCGCAGAATAGGGATGGCTCCTTGCCCCCATGCTTGATTGCCCCCTTATTGACACTCGCTCTCAAGTCCACAATAGCGGTCCTCAGACGCCGCTGAATAGATTTACTCCTGACGGCCCGCCTCCCAGCCACTCTCGCCCTAATCCAATCCCCCAACCTGCACGGCAGAGCCAAAGATGTCCCAGAAACCCCTTGTTCTTCTGTGGATTTGAGTCTTTGAGGATTGAGTCTATCTGACTTATGAGGGTAAAGCGATGACACTGAGAAATGCACACACATTGTGGTAGATATAAAAAATGACATACAAAAATCTATGTTTAAAAGGATGTCCTGAGACCAGTTTTGTAGTTTAAATACTTTAAAATGTTCTTTTACTGGCTAAAAGTCAAATTTTTGCCCATTACCCCCATTTCACCCTACATGTAAGCAACTTTATTCTGCATATGTTTGGACACCGAAACATGTAAGCAATGTTTTTGGAAGTTAGCAGTTTTTTGAAGAAGAAACAAAAGTTATCAGAATAATGTTGCTAAACGTTAATAATAATTAATAATAATGATAATAATGTAGTCAAAAGTTTACATACACCTTTGCAGAATCTGCAAAATGTTAATTATTTTACCAAAATAAGAGGGATCATACAAAATGCATGTTATTTTTTATTTAGTACCTGAATAAGACATTTCACATAAAAGACATATAATCCACAAGAGAAAATAATAGTTAAATTTATATAAATTACCCGATTCTAAAGTTTACATATACTTGATTCTTAATACTGTGTTGTTACCAGAATGATACAGCTGTTTTGTTTTATTTTTTTAGTGATTGTTATTCCTTGTTTGTCCTGAACAGTTAAACTGCCTGCTGTTCTTCAGAAAAGCCCTTCAGGTACCACAATTCTTTGATTTTTCAGCATTTTTGTGTATTTGAACCCTTTCCAACAATGACTGTATGATTCTGAGATGCATCTTTTCACACTGAGGACAACTAAGGGACTCATATGCAACTATTACAGAAGGTTCAAAATGCTCACAGAAGGAAAAGCGATGCATTAAGAGCCAGGGGTGAAAACTTGAAGAATTGAAGATCAGAGAAACTTATTTTGTCTTCTGAGGAACATGTAAGTATCCTCTGTAGCTTCTGAAGGGCAGTACTAAATGAAAAATATATGATATTTAGGCAAAATAAGAAAAATGTACACATCAAAAGTCTTCACCCCCTGGCTCTTGATGCATTGTTTTTCCTTCTGAAGCTCATGAACTCATGAACTCACGAACAACTATCACTAAACAAAAAAAAAAAAAAAAAAAAAAAAAAAAAAAAAACAGCTGTGGATCATTCAGGTAACAACACAGTATTAAGAATCAAGTGCTTGTAAACTTTTAAACAGGGTAGTTTTTATAAATTTAACTATTATTTTCTCTTGTTGACCATATGTAAATATCTTTTATGTGAAATATCTTATTCAGGTCAGTACTAAAAAAAAAAATAATAATAACATGCATTTTGGTATTTTGGTAAAATAATTAACATTTTGCAGATTCTTCAAGGTGTATGTAAACTTTTGACTTCATCTGTATAAGATGCAACTGTCCTACACTCAGGGCTCTTGGAATTTTCAATTAGAAGAAGAGCCAAGAAGAACTTTTGCAGTGTCTGTGCTGAATAAAACTTAGATTACCCAACTTCAAATCCACTTCAGCGTACTTGTGCTGCACTAAAGCCTGTGAAAGTGCGCATAGAGGTAATGACGGGCCTTAATTAGAAACTTCACTTTCCCATCATGCTTCTCTCCTGCAGATTAACCCCTGAACAATTCCAATCAACAACCTCAGTCTGATGAGGGTCACAATTGACTTGCATGTTGGAAAGCCCATACACTCACACTCCTGGTGTCAATGGAGGGATCCATTAGATACAATGACGGTGTGCTTTATAATGGGAGAGAAGCCAATTTTAAAGCAGTCTTCTTTGTCTAATCAGGACCGGCTCACTGTCATTAGTTTCCACTCAGTGTGGAAGAATGGCCAGAGTCAGCTGAAGACTCCTCAGGGCTCTGTGTCAGTCTAATGAACTGAGGCTCTTTGTGGCTGTGTTGGGTTTATTATTGGGTTCAGAGACCAGGGGAAAAAAAAAAAAGAGTGCTTCAAGAAGAAGGGCTGGCTGGCCAACTGCCCTGAAAACCCCTCAATTGCTGCTGTTTACATAAGATTGCAACACAATCTTGCTACTATTACTGACTGAAGTCACTGGACAAAAACAGCTCAGCTTTGGGTTTATTTAGAGTTGATTAGACTTGGAATATTAAATCAGCTTTGGTTGACATTAAATTATAGAATTTATAATTTACACAGCTTTTTATGATTTTTTTTATGTTTTTATATTCATGATTAAATGTATCATTTTCTTTATTTCTGCTATTGCAGTTTCTAAATAAATGCACTCATGTTTATAGCAGTAAACAATCTATATGCTTGCACCTCTTCATAATATATATATACATATATATATATATATATATATATACATATATACATTATATATATATATATATATATATACATACATATATAGTTGTTTCTTCAACCACTGCACTTTTGAAATTCTATACATTGTTCTGCAGTTCATATGCAAACATAGTTCAGTCATTTATGTCAGTTAATGAAAATTCCCACCATAATGTATTTTCAAATAAATCTCAAATTACACTAATGCTCAGAAGATTTTTTTTGTTTTTGTGAGAAGTCTCATGCTCAAAACAGGAAAAACATAATTGTGAAACCAGTCATAAGGGTCTTTTTTTTTTTTTTGAGATTTATACATGATCTGAAATCTGAATAAATAAGATTTCCATTGAAGTATGGTTTGTTAGGATAGGACAATATTTGACCGAGATACAGCTATTTGAAAATCTGGAATCTGAGGGGGTGCAAAAAAATAAAAAAATAAAAATATATTGAGAAAATCACCTTTAAAGTTGTCCAAATTAAGTGCTTAGCAAATCACACTACTAATTAAAAAATTAAGTTTTGACATATTTACGGTAGGAAATTTATGATATTTACTTAATATGTTAATGATTTTTGGCATTAAAGAAAAATCAATAATTTCGACCCATACAGTGTATTTTTGGATATTGCTACAAATATACCCATGACTGGTTTTGTGGTTCAGGGTCACATATTTTAAAATTTAATTTATTTCTGTGATGAAAAACTGAATTTTCAGCATCATTACTTCAGTCTTCAGTGTCACATGATCCTTTAAAAATCATTTTAACATGACGATTTGGTGCTCAAGAAACTAAAAAAAAAAAAAAAAATTTACTGACTTCACATACTTTTTAATAACATTCTCTGATGGAAATGATGGTGGTGCAAATGACATTTAATTTATTTATTTTTATTTTTATTTTTTTTATAAATAAATCAATAAACTGGCAGACTTTTTAGCTAGCATTATTTATTCTAAATTATTTATTTTTTTATTTTCCAATATTCAGCAAAATCACAATGATATTACAGTGATTACCTTGATTTTTCTTTGTTTGCTTCACACATCATATCAGGTTCAAAATTTGAAAATGTTAGATCTAATGTGATCTGCATGTAACAAAATGAAAAAGAAAATTAAACATGTTAGCTTTCATCAAAAAAAAATCTTCTAGGACAGAAAGGCATCCTAGTTAAAAACAAACAAACAAACAAACAAACAAAAAACCCTATACATGCTGTATCTGATGTGTAAAGACAACATATATACATATATATATATATATATATATATATATATATATATATATATATATATATATATATTTATCTATCTGTTAAAACGTCATGGTGAAAGGGAAATCTGCATTAAAACAAGTAATTGTAAGGTAAAAGACACACAAAGCTCACTTCATGTGCTTTGAAGCACAGGTATCCAAGTCTGTGTTAAGAAAACCATTTTAAAAAAAGCTTACTTACTATCAGAACTGCAACCTAAAAGTGCTTAAAGTGCAAGTTTACAAAGTTTACAAAGGCAATGTGTGTAGCGTGTGAGCGTAGCAGGTTGTTCTTGTGTAGCACCATTCATCTCCACAGAGAGGCTGTTCTCAATCCTCTCAGTAAATGTGTGAGAACACGCAATAGCCTCAGACGTATTAGAGAATAATTACACTTGCGCTCTGATGCACTGCCATTCAGGCAGGCTGGACAATATTTCAGGGATTAGAGATGTCAGTGCCACGGGCATCTTCAGAGAAATCAGAGGCACCAGGCCCACATTCTTATGCAAAAGCAGGGAAGTGTTTGGATACTTTGATACAACCCCAGAATCCCCCCCCCCCCCACGCCACACACACACACACAGCCTTCAAAAATCTGTTCAATGAGGCTGAGTATACAAAGAACAGGGAGACAGATGCTCTGCTGAAAGAATCCGCTGCTAGAAATATCATGAGAAAAATCATCACTATTGCTATCGCTCATTCTTAGGGTTGAAGACTTCATAACTCGTCTCGCACTGTTTTAGTATAGAAATCACACCTTTAGGCAAAATGCGGATTGTGCCTGTTATTTTATCAGAAGTCAGATAGTTTAACATGAAGTAACATCGTTTGCATGGCTTTGGTTTTTTAGTAATGTTTCTAACAGGCGATTTCATCATGATGTGGTGTAACAGTGCGATGAGAACATTGGATACAGCTCATAAAGTTAACTTAGTTTGCCTCAAAGACTGAACTGTGACACAACAGTCAGCTTGCCTGTCTCAGATCGGGGTCGCTCCCTCTCTTTCGCTTCCAAACTTCTGTGCATTTCAAGCTCCATGAAATCTCCTTCTCTGTGTGTTTAGAGATGCCAATGGGAAAGTATTTGGGGTGAGCCGAGGTCCAGGAAGAGGACACATGTTGATTTGGAAAAGAAAACAGCACTGACCTCTTAAAACTCTACTGATTATTCAAACAAATCATCTATTGGGATGAAGGTGGAATAAAAAAGCTCTGAAAATGGCATACTGGACCTGGTAATGACAGCAGATATGTAATAATAAAGGTAATTGTGCAAAAAAGGCAGAATTGCAAGATGTAAACTCAGAATTCAGAGAAACAAGTCTAAATAGATATACAAACTCAAAACTGTGAGGTTAATCTTTTTTTTTTTTTTCAGGTCAGAATTGCGAGATAAAGTCATGATTATGTTTTTATCTTATAAGAAAAGAAAATATACACCTTTTTTACACTTTAAACATATCAGGCATACCATATTATGTTAATAAACAGTGACGTCTTATAACCCTTGAATCACTGAGGCCAATGACTAAAGCGATGCGTAACAAGATCAGTCAATATAAACTTCTGTCAGTGCACATGACCAGTTTCATGAACATGAATGACTGTTGTGCTTTAAAGCAGGCAGAGCTTTGGTCACACTGGGGTCCTGCCATCAGGGGGCTGCCCACTGCTGTGCCCGAGTGCAAAGTCAGTCAGAGCTCATTAGTACCGTTTGCCTGACTAAAGTACCTGCCCATGAATCCAATGCTGTGTGAAAACCGCAGGGTTCATTACGGCTCAGAGATTTTAACCTGAAATTGGCCGTATCCTGGATCAAAAGTTCATATCCTCTTCCATTCAAAAAAAAACAAGACATTGATCATTTAAAAATAGAGAGATTTTGTGTGTTGTGGAGGTAAATGAAAGTTGATGGTGTATAAGAAGATCTGAAGCGCACTATTTGTTGTTGAACATGCTGTCTTCAAAATATACTGATGAAATGAGTTTAAGTAATAAATAAAACAAATTTTATTGGAGTACACTTTACAAAAAAACGTTATTTCAGTCTCTTTTCAAACATGTCTAATTAATTGTGTTACTTGCTGTTTCTTTGTTATTATTAGATACATGACAGATGGAAAGATGGACGGATAGATAGATATCCGTCAACGAACAAATGGACGGACGGGCAGGCAGACGGATAGACAGAAAGATAGATCAACAGACAGACAGACAGACAGTTCAACGGACAGACAGATGGACCGACAGACAAATAGATCAAAGGACGGACAGACAAACGGACAGATAGATCAACAGACGGAGAGACGGACGGGCAGGTGAGGGGACAGACAGACAGATCAACAGACGGACGGAATGACAGACAAATAGTTCAACAGACAGACGGACAGATAGATCAACAGACGGACGGATTGAAAGACAGAGAAAGATAGATCAACAGACAGACAGACAGATCAAAAGATGGACAGACAGACAGACAGATCAACAGACGGATGGACAGATAGATCAACAGACGGACAGATGGACGGATGGCCGGATGGACAGACAGATCAAAAGACAGACAGACAGACAGACAGACGGACAGATAGACAGACAGAGAGAGATCAACGGACGGATGGACAGACAGACAGATAGAATAAATGGCGGACAGATGGACGGACAGATAGATCAACAGACGGACAGTCAGGTGGTTGGACGGACGGACAGATCACCAGATGAACAGACAGACAGATCAACGGACGGGGCAGGTGTGCAGACGGATGGACAGACAGACAGATCAACAGACGGACGGACAGACAGATCAACAGATAGATGGACAGACAGACAGATAGATTAATGGACAACAGTTCTACAGATGGACAGATGCACATACAGACGGACGGATGCATACAGATGGACGGACGGACAGACAGATAAATGGAAGGACTGATGAATGGACAGCGAGATGGACAGATGAACGGACAGATAGATTTTTTGTTTCAGAACACGCAAAATTCTATCCTATTAAGTAGGTAAAACTTATATTCACCAAACCTTACTAGAAAGGACAGTCTAGCACACATTCACAAAAAACACTGAAAAGCCAGCACTTTCCTGCTGTTATGCTAATGCGTCAGAACACTTCAGTGAGAATTATATGTGAATTAAATGAGGCTTTCTGGGTTTTTCCCTCTAGAAGGTAAAGCAGGGGAGATTAAGGCACCGTGGCCAGCCAGCGCTCTGTGGCTCTGACAAAACGCAGACTGACATAAGTACCCACACTCGCTCAAAATCCGATTAAATGTGTCAGCGCAGACCGGGCAACAGGCGCTGGAGTCCCTCTGTCCTTCTCTTAAATGACTTTCCATTCCTCCTGGGCCTCATCCATACAGACACATCCACTCTAACATTACCACCTACTTGGACACAGTTCACAAGTTAAAATCAGAAACAGTTTGAGAGGTTTGAAATGTATTTGGCAGATGCTGCCTTTCAAATCCTGCTGAGTGCATTCATTAGAACTTCAGTTATTCAGGCATCATTAGTGGAGAATAAAATATTAATTTTTGCATCAGCAGAAACCACAAGGATTAAAGAAAGCAATTATTATGAAGCAATATACTGATATATCACACAAATTCTAGAATGCAGCACATCAGACTCTTATGTATGGTTTGTGACGAGATTTTTTTCATTTTAAAAGATTCTATGCTTGTTTCCGGATTGCTAATATTTATGTTGAGGTATATCATGTAAAAAAAAAAAATCAAAGTCAAACTCTATCAGGAACATTTTGTCATCAATGAGCAATTAAATTTGCATTCAGTCATGGACAAAAGTTATGCACAAAAGATCTGCTTGAGGGAAGGCCTAAGCTGTCAGTGAAATTTTAAAAACTGGCCTGTAGAACAGTGAATAGCCTGGCTTGTTCCTGTTTTTGAGTCTGGAGAACAATAACTCCATGTAAAGAGGATTATAACAGCACCTGTTATGCAGCCAGCCAAATAGGAGGGACATCTGAATTTAATAGTCTCAGAAAAATTGTCTCTGCCGTCCCAGTCCTTTCTTCACCCAAACCTGCAGACACGTTGAACGGTGACAACCAATGGAGGGTTCAAGACTGAAGGCCAAAGAAAAAACGTTAATCCCTGCTGTGACCAAACGCGGGTTGGCTGCCTGACATATCAAAGAACAGGTGGACCGAGACCAGCCGTACTAAAGGCTTTGTTCAATAGATGTGTGGTTTTTGTAGGGTTATGTTAAATGCCGAGTTAATATCGATTTAATGCTTGTCAGCGGTTCTATATATTTTTTTGCCAATGCAAATCCTCTGAACGCTTAGAAAAATGAGCAAAAAAATCATGCTTTGGAAGAAACGGCCTGCTATATCATCTGATTATCCACAATTTATGAAGCTTGTGTAGAATGGAACTTCAAAATTTAATTTAAAAAAATTAAAATTCCATTTGTCCTGTTAGTTAAATCAACTAATGCACTTATAAAGCACTTCCTGTTTGTCTAAGCCAATGTTTTAACTCATAAAAAAGGAGTAAACACTTAACCACCTGCCAGACCTAACACCCAGTAAACTACCCCAAAAGAACCCTTCATGCATGTGTAATATATTTACTCAGCCCTTCTCTTAACTAGGCAATATTGCTGCCAGATAATGCGCAAGTTAATCTATTTAGTATATTGTTGTGAAATAAGGGAACTGTGTAAAGAATCTAGACGGCACCGTAGCTGCTCCCCTCTCTAGTGTCTGCACTTAAGTCGAGGTGTTCCGGAGGGGGATAATATCTTGGAAATGTGCATTTAATGGGTTTAATCAAATCCCACCAGCTGTTTTTAGCCTTTGCTAAAAGGGAAAAAAATGTGCCAAGCTTCCACAGCTATTAGAAATTAGCTTCGGTCATCGAGACTAAGCCATGTTTCCAGCTAACCATCTGCTAGTCCGCAACAATAGAAGGATTTTCCAAGCAAAGAAATATGGAGTTATAAAAAAAAAATTAAACATAACGGAAAAAAGCTTTGTTTTGTTAATTAGCCTCATCACTTTTGCTTAAGGTGCATTTACTGAATGTGTGTGTGTTTCTAAAAAATACAAAAAAGCTGGTCCCGACAGGTTAGCTCTGAAAAAAACTATTTTTGGATATACATTAGAGGAACAATTGTTTTGCAAAGAGAGTAAATAATGTCTGTACTCACTTCTTAAAATGCTAAAAGTTCTGTTGTAGGGATAGTGTTGGTCTATAGTAATTATAATTAGCTTAATTTAAGTACAATAGAAGTCTATGGGAAGTCCCTAATTAGATACCTGGGTAAATGTGTCTCTATGTGCATGTGTGTTTTATACTTTGGGCTTTATACTAAGAAGCTTTTTTTAATCTGTTTACCTGTATGGGTCAAAATTATCGATTTTTCTTTTATGCCAAAAATAATTAGGATTTTAAGTAAAGATCATGTTCCATGAAGATATTATGTAAACATCCTAACGTAAATATATCAAAACTTAATTTTTGATTACTAATATGCATTGCTAAGAACTTCATTTGGACAACTTTAAAGGCGATTTTCTCAATATTTTGATTTTGATTTTTTTTTTTTGCACCCTCATATTTCAGATTTTCAAATAGCTGTATCTCAGCCAAATATTGTCCTATCCTAACAAACCATACATCAATGGAAAGCTTATTTATTTTTATTGATGTATAGATCTCAATTTAAAAAAAAAAAAAAAAATTGACCCTTATGACTGGTCCAAGGCCTTTAGTCCATCTGATATTCCTTACTGCATGTGATATTTACATGAGAACTGTTAAAACTGAAAGCAGATTGTTTTAAATAATAAATACGATCTATTACATTCAAAACAAGATCTATGAGAGGCATTAGAGGCCCATCTCCTATGCTTGAGTGCTTCAAAAAGAGTTTATTCTTGGAGGAGTGTAACCTCCACGCTATAAAGCGCATAACGAACACACGAAACTTTCAAGACTTTTGCAACACATAGTGTGGGGACTGAGATTCTTGAAAGATAAACGTCGGAGTTAAAGGTTTAACCGAGAGAACTTGTACAAACGAACATTTTTGGTCACTGCACAGATATGTTATTTTATTATTGTTACTATATTATTTTTGTCTTAATTAACTGATAGGACCAAACCTAAAATACGAAGCTTTGGGTCATCCGTTAAGAAGGACAACTTGCGTGTGTCCCGTCTCTCATAACAGTCAAATACGAGTTTAAATGCACCTCTTACGCATGCGTTTCAAATCACATATGCACTTTTATTCAAGCGGTTAAACTGGCAGAATAAGCCTCGTCGTCTATAGAAAGAGAGATCGGTGTGTTTTTGTGTCAGAGATCTTTGTGAGGGTAAAAGAAAGCGAGGCGCGAGCAGCTGAGGGTGACAGTTCACGGTTCAAACGGAGCTGCACACACGTCTCGCAAGCGTGTGTAAAGTGAGGCCCCGGCAAACGTGAATGAAGACTTGCCCGGTTTCAAACACGGGGGATATATCTAACACATCTGTCATGGCGATTCAACCACAAATCCATTTAAAGCTGTACTCCGTGACAGAGCCCAGATTGGATTTCAGTAGAAGTATACAGCATACAGCATAAATGATTATTAAATGGGGGTTTAATCGGGAGGTTCTTGACAGCCAAAAGAACGGCATAAAAAAGGATAAGAACTGTGCATATAATACACAGGCGCATTAGCCTATTTTAAAAATATTTTACATGTTTATGTATAAAGTTTCCACAAAGCACGTTTCAGCCGCAGAATTCTATTTAAAAAATGCATTACAAGTTTATATTTAGTCACTGCTTTGAATCCGCTCACATTAAAAATATAGATATATTTTTTAAATTATTCTGTTCACATTGTGTCGTAAATTAAAAATATATTTGCAAAAAAAAGTATATACATATTTACGACACAAGTAAATACATACTAAATTTAGAATTGATCAAATGATTAGAACTCGCTTGTGCTGTAAATAAACAAATAAATGAATAGTTTGTCGATATGCAAAATTTATGACCGCATCTTCTTTGTTAAGCGGCATGCCCTGGCCATTCAAATCTTATGAAGTCTAATCCAATCATAAATTGCTCTATCGGACCAATCAGGCACCTCCGAGGCATTATTCAATGGGACTCAAGCGGAGGACTTTATTGAGTCTCATTGTTGTGGCTGTCAGTCCTCAAAGGACCCTTACAGGGGCCTAGATATAAAGGACCCCTTCCCAAACGGAGACGTCCAGAAGCAAATCGCCTCTTGTTCAGTTCAGAGCTTGGCAGAAGAGACTTTTCTAATCCTAACAGGAGTAACCGTATCGTCTCATTTTCGCATTAAAATAGCCGGGACAATGATGATCCCTAGTGTTATTGCACCACCTGCAATATATTCAGCATTTATGCGTCCTGCAGCATCACTTCATTCACCTTTCCCGGCTCACCCGAGCTTCCTGGTGGAGGATCTCCTGCGCATCAACAGACCCAGCGGTTACCTGAACCAGGACGTGCACTCGCCATGCGCCTCTCCTCCTACTTCAACACCTCTTTCAATCCCGGATAACTCCAGGCTATTAGATAGAATCAGCCCCAGTATCACGGAGAAACGTGGATCTTGCTCTCCAAAAACGCCAGTGTCTAGCAAGGATCCAACCTACCTCAAGTTTGGGGTGAGTGCCATTTTGGCACCGTCACCAAAGAAAGGTGAGTGTTTTATATAACCCTAATATCTTCATTAATAATGACAAAATGCAAGTACATCACTAACTTCTGTTTGCTTGTCTGTTTTAGCCACATCTCCACCGTCCGTTCACGGCATGCATCCCAAAGGATTCTCCTTGCCTTATTTTGACGGTTCATTCTGCCCTTTCGTCCGTTCCTCATACTTCCCTGGTGAGTATTCAGATTTAAATGCTTGTACAGTCCACTTAATTTGAGTTTGCCTATTTGAGGCAAAAGAGTTTAGATTAATCGATTGCCAACGTGAGGTCCTCAAATTACTAGGGCTTTTGGCGCAGGTCTTTCCCACAGTGAGGGAGCATTTCGGCCTGCTGACTGCCAACAATGCCGTCAGCACCATGACCAATCTGGTCAGCTCCCTCCGGGGCAAACCACCCACAAACCCGCCAAAGATAGACTTTTAACCAGCGACAGAGGGGCGTTTACCAGTCATGGACTAATTTGCCCATTAGGGGCCATTGAGCGGTTTCAATATTCTCACAAGACCACATAGAGTGTGATTGGTGTTTGTGGAAAGAGTTGCAAAAGAACAATATCGAGAGCTGTGCGTTCAGAATGGAGAGCGAGAAATCAGAAAAATCGACAAAATTGCCGACAAAAACCATTGAAATTGTAGCTGCGGTTGCCAAACATCAACTTCAGCTCACTGCGCGCAAAGCACACGTCGGTTTGGACGTGCTCTACATAGGCTACTTCTCAACAGGCTATTTAAAATACGAGCTTAAAATGCTCTTTTGAGGCATTAAATGTCTATAGTCGCCACGACTCTTTTCACTGCGCGCACTGAATGCCTTAACAAAACAACTTGAGCGCTCTCAATTGCTTTTCGTGTTCATTTAATGAAAATTATTTGAGGGCAAAAAACGTGGTCCCCGGTCATCAGTATTCCGGCATGCAGTTGCGTTCAGTTTGAAAGTGTAAATCTCCTTTTGTGGCAATAATATATGGCCTTAGCCGTCTGTCCGGAGTCTTTTCTCAGCCAGTTCATTACTACACAATTACCGTTCACGGTATATTAACTCCTCTGTCCTTCACTGGGAGGCTCGTAGAAAAGGATACTCTGCCTTTTTACCATACCAATGCAGCGTGGATCCGGCCCATGTGCTAATTAGTCACCTCGTGCCATTTCACTCAAAACATTCCAAGAGAATAAATTCAAAATAATGATTATAATGAAGAAAAGATTTCTTTCTCCCTGATCATTCAGCACTCTAGATTGTCCCTGGGAAAAGCGGCACCCAATTGCCCTTAGTAACGCAACGTTAACTTTTAGCCTCCTGGGCGAAACTAAATAAAACTCTTTGAAAGTGTTGTGATGCCCATGAATGTGTGCGTGAATGCATTATTTACCTTGTGCACTTGTCTCTTGTAACAGCTCCTTCATCGGTTGTACCCATTCCTGGAACTTTTTCCTGGCCTCTTGCTGCGAGAGGGAAGCCCAGAAGAGGGATGCTACGCCGGGCAGTGTTTTCTGATGTGCAGCGCAAAGCTCTGGAGAAAATGTTCCAAAAGCAAAAATATATCAGCAAGCCAGACAGGAAAAAGCTCGCAGCGAAACTCGGACTAAAAGATTCACAGGTGAATATAAGAGTGGAAAAATATTACACTAATCTAATAATTTAAATTAAAAGGGCATACAATTGGCATGTTTAAACTTACATTTAAATATATAAAATAGTTTATAGCCTTCACATTTCAACTCCTTTGGCTTCAATTATTAACGATAGAATCTTTTCGAACAGGTCAAAATCTGGTTCCAGAATCGGAGAATGAAATGGAGAAACTCCAAGGAAAGGGAGCTGCTTTCCTCCGGCGGTTGCCGAGAACAAACCCTGCCGACCAAAACAAATCCTCACCCCGATCTCAGCGACGTGGGTAAAAAGTCTTCTGAGGATGAGGAAGATGAAGATGACGCTTGCACCACATCACATTTCTGTCTCTCACCGACACGCGAACTTTCAAACAGCACTGATTCCAGCATTTCATTCAAACACTCGGACTTTTCTGAATCAGAGGATGAAATAACAGTTTCATAAGCAACTTTATCAGCTGTTTAATGTCTATATTCAAGCACAAGTGTACGCCATAACCATAGTGTGGTTTTAATGGCGTAAAATTTCACTTCTACGTTCGAATGAGTGTTTGTAGCAAATCTTTTCCACATCACTTTATATTTACTTATTCGGAAACTCTTCGTAAAATGATTTTGCTGTGTCGCACAGCTTTTTTGGGGATACCTGTACAGTATTTTGTACAAATATTTTTGTATGGATATTTTATACCAAGAATTTTGAGTTTTAGATTGTTTATTAAAGTTGTAGACGTATGTATAATTTATACGAATTTATCTCTTTGTGCCACATTGTATGCATATGTATATGTTTGAAATGTTTTGTATTGTTTGCAAATAAATTGTAAATTTCATCTTCTCTCTTTTGGGTGGCTGATTACAAATAAGCATGAATAATTTGCAAAAGGAAAACAGAAATAATACGCTTAAGATGGGCCTATAAGCGCAACAGAGCACTTTGAATACTTCAATGGTCCTATTTAATATTTAGGTTTTGATTATGGAATACGATCTTTAAATAAAGTAAAATCTCTGTAGGCACAGTCTTGTAGTGAAAATAAAAACCATTGCTCATGTACATGAGCTCGCCGGTAAGGTTTTTTCTCGTTTTTCTTAATCAGTCTTTACTTTAAATGACTGAATGAATGAAATCATTTTATAAATGGCAGAATCCTCAAGAATAAGCGGTCTCAATTTGACAAGCATAATCAAACTTAAGCACAATGGACTTTAACATAAATATTAGCCATAGAAGATATTTCTCGATTAGAATAAATTAAGATTAAAAACAACCTTTTGAATGAAAAAATAAATCTCTGTCAACAAACATAGGCTACAGAATAAATGAAATCACTAATTTGGTCTCTATTATAGATTTATAAAAAAAATATTTAAATACATTATGACTGAAACCAAATCATGAATTAAGGAGTTAACCTAAATAATTTTGTAAAGTGCACGGAGATCCGAATCAGTTCATTTAAATGAACTTTCCGACCAAACCGATTCACTAAATCGAACTGCTAACCTTTTTATTGCTTCTACTCGCACTGATTTAAAACTGCTTGCACAATAGGTACAATGTGTCATAAAAACAGAAATTAAGTATTTTGGTTATCAGTATTTGTTGCATCAGTATATAACTCGCTGAAAAACCTGTCATACCACTCCAGAAATATTACTAGTGTCTAATGGTTTATTAATCTGTTTAGTTAAATCCCAACAACTGAATACAACAAAATATAGACTAAATGGCTTCATACAAACCATGGCACGCACGTAGGCTATGTTGCATAGTAATTAAACTAGTGTTTCTTGATGTAGAACAAAACGTGAATAATTCAAGTGATAACTTACCTTATTGTTCCTATATATTTAAAACTAATATATTTACGAGGTAGGGAACCGTGGCGAATAAGTCTTCCGGTTTGGCCTACAAACGTCACTGACGTCACGACTGAACAGCTAATAAAATAATGGAACTTTTTGTCTTAAAATAGTTTAAAACCGATTGCATTTTCTAATTTCATCAGCAGTTTTCCTGAGAAATATAGGCTACAACTTTTTTTCCTTTTACCACACTGGACTTAATTAGGAATCCCTTATTGGGAATAAACGCCTCTATATACCCTGGCGAAAAAAACAGCATATGCTGGTAGGTATATTTTGATGCTGGGATGCTGGTTTAAGCTGGCCCTTAGCTGGTCATGTTGCTGGTCAATGACCAGCATAAGCCAGCAAAGGACCAGCTTAAACCAGCATCAAAACCTAGCATATGCTGTTTTTTTTTCAACAGGGTAGCTACAAGTCCTTTAGCATGGTCAGCAGTAATATATATATAGGCCTATGCATTTTCATCATTTGCATAATTTTTCTCTTTTATGTTTGAACGTTCTCAAGAAAGCTAAAGACTAAAACTGTATAACATCGCTTTAACAGCCTGTGTAGATTATAACTGCGCTGAGAAAAGAAACACGGTTCTCTCTCTCTTCCACTCCCTTCATCCACTTCCTCTTTTCCAAACCACACCCTGTTGTACCTCAGATATGATGCGAATGGGTCTGAATATAATAGGCAAACTCAAAGAATAGCGTAAATCCCTATTTCGATATGCGATTTCTCCATTTCACCAGTAGAGGGGTCTATCTATCCACGCCTTCCGTTCCATGATGTCCACAAACCTGTGTTGATAGCCAAACATCATTTTTCTATTACCCCACCTGCAGCACTCTCTTTGGCCACAAACCTATGTCCAAATATCACATCTTTGAATGAAATTCTAAAGAATTCTTTCCTGCTATAGTTTTGAGAGGACCCTATTTCTGCACCAGCATTAACAATACCCTAGAACAGCCAAACCCATCTATTAGAACGCTGTCCACTGTATTTTGGCCATAGCAAAATGTCAATAACATCAAAACAAAATGATCAGAGTTACACAAGTTACATAAGTTTATTGACACAGATATGCTCTCAAAAAAAAAAAAAAAAAAGATATATATTTTAGTTTTATTTTGACTATACATCATCACACCTGTTTTTGTACCAAAACACTTTTCTGAGAAATGTCTTTTTACCACCCTTATTTATTGACTTCTTCAGAAGCACCTGTTCAGTGGAAGGAAGCAGTCCTCAAAATCCTGACCCAACATGTCTGTTTTTGTAACAGCTGTACATTCCTCCCAAATTATGGCAACTTAACCTTACACTTACACTGCTTACCTGCAAACCTGAGTATGTGAGCGGAGTGGGAGCGGAGCGTGGAGTGGAGCGGTGTGATTTTGAATGGAGGGAGGAGAGGATTTTTTAAAAGTCGGAGCGTCGTGGTTTTCACTCGCTCTAAGAGAGTTTTGTTGTTTTGTTGTTGTCCATTCAATCAACTGACGCCGAATTGCCGCCAATTCGAAAGTGAAAGTGTAACGCGCACGGGCATTTACAAGCTATGAGAAAAATTTCTCACTGTCACATCCCTAATAAGCGGGAAGTTATATGAACCCGGAGCCGAGTGATTATTGAATGCTCAGAGCGCGGAGGGGAAATTGTTGCCGCTCCACTCCGCTCACATACTCTGCTGCAAACATCGACCTCTGATTAATGTTTTCCTTAAGCACATTTAAAAATGTCATCAGTTTTTTTTCACTGATTACTGATAGTAATACTGTTTCTGTACTGAATTTCACATTGTTAAAATCCCATGCAAGAAAACTATCCATCCAAATAATGTTCCTTTAGAGAATCAATGCTAAAACTTTATGTACAAATCCTCCAGAAACATCCTTGCTTTATAAAGCAGCACATAAAGTATAATAGTAATCCAATGAATTTGTGGACATTTGTTACTCTTTCACATTAAATGCAAGTTATGAACATGAAAAAGGCCAAAATGGTCAATGAAGTTAACTCATACACCAAATTATGGATAGTTTATCACTGTTTTTGCCAAGACGTGTAGAGACGGTTTTTAAACACCAAAACCTTACAGCTGAAGCACTCAAGATGAACTGTGCAAGAAGTGATCATTTCTCATACATGTTTGAATGTTTTCAAGAGTGTAAAATGTCCCTTTAACTAGGTAGCAACTTCACTTGAAAAACAAAAAAATTTCAAAACAGATTGAGGTTACAGTCTACAGTCTTTTTATTCATCTCCTTTTATCTAAACCACATATATTGTACCTCTGATATGATAGGATGACTGTGAGGCTCTTTAGGAAAATTCAAAGGACTATGTAGAGCCCTGTAGTTCAGTTACAAACTGTAATAAAATCAGCATTTTTCAGAAATATAAAACAGTTTTTCCTTCACAAAATGCAGTAAGGCATTAAATTCCATTCAGCACCAAAAACAGACTGATCGATAGATAGGCTTTGTGCTCTGTAAAACAAGGATGTTTAAAAAAACAGAGTATGCAGAAGGGCAAAACTGACAATTACATTTACCCAGTGTAGGAGAGAATTGGGCAAAACTGTTACCGCTGGTACATTTTTTTGTGCACAGGGTAAAAAGGCAGCAGCAAGGAATATAATGCCATGCAACTAAAAAAGACTACTACAATCGGGGGGTATTATTAATTAATTTAAAGGTGATTTCAGAGCAAGTGAAGAGAGCCTGCCCTTCTGAAACGATTTCAGGCAAAACAAATGGGAACTGTACTAGTGAATTCCAGGGGACTTCTGCATATTGCTGGAGCAGAGATGCCATAATTGTGGCTCAACTCTACTGGCCTCATGTTCTACACAATTTAAACTACCACTTAGTTAAAGGACTACTTTAACAGAACCCTTTTAAAGGAGAAGTCCACTTCCAAAACAAAGATTCACATATAATGTACTCACCCCCCTGTCATCCAAGATGTTCATGTCTTTCCTTCTTCAGTCGTAAAGAAATTGTGTTTTTTGAAGAAAACATTTCAGCATTTTTCTCCATATAATGGACTGATATGGTGCCCCAATTTTGAACTTCCAAAATGCAGTTTAAATGCGCCTTCAAACGATTCCAAATGCGGTTGTAAACGATCCCAGCCAAGGAAGAAGGGTCTTATCTAGCGTTATCTAGCCTTATCTGTTCGGTTATTTTAATAAAAATAATTGATATACTTTTTAATGCCAAACACTCATCTTGTCTTGCTCTGTCTGGACTGTTTTTGTTCCGGTTCATGACAGTTAGGGTATGTCGAAAAACTCCCATCTCATGTTCTCCCTCAACTTCAAAATCGTCCTATATCGCTGTTTTACCTTTTTTGTTAAGGGTGTTTGATCTTCTTTGCATGTTCACTTTGCAAAGACTGGGTTGGTACTCCTGCAGCGATGTGGGATGATTTTGAAAAGTTGAGGGAGAAAATACGATTGGAGTTTTTCGACATACCCTAACTGTCTTGAGCCAGAATACACAGAGTTCAGGGAAAGAAAGGCAAGATGAGCGTCTGAGTTTGAAAAGTATTTAAACTATTTTTTTTATGAAAATAACCGATCGTTTCGCTAGATAAGACCCTTCTTTCTCGGCTGGGATCGTTTGAAGCCGCATCTAAACTGCCTTTTGGAAGTTCAAAATCGGGGCCATATCAGTCCATTATACAGTGGCTTGCAAAAGTATTTGGCCCCCTTGAACTTTTCCACATTTTGTCACATTACAGCCACAAACATGAATCAATTTTATTGGAATTCCACGTGAAAGACCAATACAAAGTGGTGTACACGTGAGAAGTGGAACGAAAATCATACATGATTCCAAACATTTTTAACAAATAAAGAACTGAAAAGTGGGGTGTGCGTAATTATTCAGCCCCCTGAGTCAATACTTTGTAGAACCACCTTTTGCTGCAATTACAGCTGCCAGTCTTTTAGGGTATGTCTCTACCAGCTTTGCACATCTAGAGACTGAAATTCTTGCCTATTCTTCTTTGCAAAACAGCTCCAGCTCAGTCACATTAGATGGACAGCGTTTGTGAACAGCAGTTTTTAGATCTTGCCACAGATTCTCGATTGGATTTAGATCTGGACTTTGACTGGGCCATTCTAACACATGGATATGTTTTGTTTTAAACCATTCCATTGTTGCCCTGGCTTTGTTTAGGGTCGTTGTCCTGCTGGAAGGTGAACCTCCGCCCCAGTCTCAAGTCTTTTGCAGACTCCAAGAGGTTTTCTTCCAAGATTGCCTTGTATTTGGCTCCATCCATCTTCCCATCAACTCTGACCAGCTTCCCTGTCCCTGCTGAAGAGAAGCACCCCCAGAGCATGATGCTGCCACCACCATATTTGACAGTGGGGATGGTGTGTTCAGAGTGATGTGCAGTGTTAGTTTTCCACCACACATAGCGTTTTGCATTTTGGCCAAAAAGTTCCATTTTGGTCTCATCTGACCAGAGCACCTTCTTCCACATGTTTGCTGTGTCCCCCACATGGCTTGTCGCAAACTGCAAACGGGACTTCTTATGGTTTTCTTTTAACAATGGCTTTCTTCTTGCCACTCTTCCATAAAGGCCAACTTTGTGCAGTGCACGACTAATAGTTGTCCTATGGACAGATTCCCCCACCTGAGCTGTAGATCTCTGCAGCTCGTCCAGAGTCACCATGGGCCTCTTGGCTGCATTTCTGATCAGCGCTCTCCTTGTTCAGCCTGTGAGTTTAGGTGGACGGCCTTGTCTTGGTAGGTTTACAGTTGTGCCATACTCCTTCCATTTCTGAATGATCGCTTGAACAGTGCTCCATGGGATGTTCAAGGTTTGGGAAATCTTTTTGTAGCCTAAGCCTGCTTTGAATTTCTCTATAACTTTTTCCCTGATCTGTCTGGTGTGTTCTTTGGACTTCATGGTGTTGTTGCTCCCAATATTCTCTTAGACAACCTCTGAGGCCGTCACAGGGCAGCTGTATTTGTACTGACATTAGATTACACACAGGTGCACTCTATTTAGTCATTAGCACTCATCAGGCAATGTCTATGGGCAACTGACTGCACTCAGACCAAAGGGGGCTGAATAATTACGCACACCCCACTTTTCAGTTCTTTATTTGTAAAAAATGTTTGGAATCATGTATGATTTTCGTTCCACTTCTCACGTGTACACCACTTTGTATTGGTCTTTCACGTGGAATTCCAGTAAAATTGATTCATGTTTGTGGCTGTAATGTGACAAAATGTGGAAAAGTTCAAGGGGGCCGAATACTTTTGCAAGCCACTATAAATACACAAAGCAAATACATATCATTAATGCATATGTTTGTTACTCTGAAGGAAAACATTTTTCCTGAGAAATGTCTTTTTACCCGCCTTTCTTCATTGGAAGTTTGTTCCTGGAATTAGTGCTCAAAATCTTGGCCCAACATGGCAGATTTTATAACTGCTGCACATTCCTCAGATCAGATTATGATAACATAACCGTACAGTTCTTCTTCCTAATGATTTTTAGTGTACTGAATTTTACATTGTAAGAACACAAACTGAAGTGTCCAGATACATTATCACCAGTAAGGAAAGCAAACCAGTGCTTAATAGAGAGCTAGAGAGGTAGTGAGGAGGTTTCCACCATTAAACATTAAACTTCTTTCAGATCCTTCTCAGTTCTCAAATTGAGAACTATCAATCAACAACAACAGAACAGGATCGTTGGGAAAACCAATCCTAGTGACCTTGTACAAAACATCCAGCACCATATTCCAGAAATTTCACACATCTGGACAGCCCCAAAGCATATGACACCATGGCCCACAAAAACATGTGGATTAGTGTGGATTATGCCCTGTGGATAATTTTAAAATTGATGAATTGATTATTAGGGTTTGTGGATGCAGATAGGAAAGTGTGGAAATATATTATCTCACACTGTTTCCCATTCAAAAAGGAGTCAAATAATCTGATAATCTGATAATCACACTTTTGCTTTTGAAAAAATATCTGTGTTATGGTTTAAGGATTGTGTTAGTGGTTCCACTCGATCACTGGTTCAGATACAACTGTTGCAGGTGGTATTTAACATTGAAAACAGAGATTAAAATACAGAAGAACAATACTGAAATTAAATGTATGCAAACTTTTTTTATAGATTTAATTAGTAACATAGTTTTGTTGATCATTTATTACATATAATAAATGTAACCGGCTTGTAATCGAAAGGTTGCGGGTTCGAGTCCCAGGTCCGGCAGGGATTGAAGGTGGAGGGAGTGAATAACCAGCACTCTCTCCACCCTCAATACCACGACTGAGGTGAGTCCCTGGAGCAAGGCACCGTTCCCTGATTGCTCCCCGGGCGCCGCAGCGATAGCAATATGGCTGCCCACTGCTCCGGGTGTGTGTTCACGGTGTGTGTGTGTGTGTGTTTGATCACTTCTCACTACTGTGTGCGTGCACTTGGATGGGTAAAATGCAGAGCACAAATTCTGAGTATGGGTCACCGTACTTGGCCACACATCACCTCCTTTCCTTTTCCTCATATTCAGATCTGTTCTTATCTCATTTCCTAAGAAATGACTCTTTACCAGCCTCCATTTTTCACACTACTTTTTGACTTTTTCAGAAGCACATGTTTACAAGGAAGCAGTCCTTAAAATTTTAAACCGACACGTCTGTTTTTATAACTGCTGCACATTCCTCCAGATGTTGACAGATTTTCATTTCTGTTATGTAACATTATACTTCTGCTTTGGCGTCTATAAGACTATTATGTTCCTTTAGCACATTTTAAACACACTAATGACCTGCACATCCACACCCTTTCCCCTCCCACTCTACTGAGAAGGTTAAATAGGGCAAGACATACCCTAACTGTCTTGAGCCAGAATACACAGAGTTCAGGGAGAGAAATGCAAGACGAGCGTTTGAGTTTGAAAAGTACTTAAACTATTTTTTTTTATGAAAATAACCAATCGTTTCGCTAGATAAGACCCTTCTTTCTCGGCTGGGATCGTTTGAAGCCGCATGTAAACTGCCTTTTGGAAGTTCAAAATCAGGGCCATATCAGTCCATTATATATAGAAAAATGCAGGAATGTTTTCCTCAAAAAACATAATTTCTTTATGACTGAAAAAAGAAAGACATGAACATCTTGGGTGACAAGGGGGGTGAGTACATTATATGTGAATCTTTGTTTTGGAAGTGGACTTCTCCTTTAAACAGTTGACTTTATTTATGAGTAGTCAAGAGAAGAACATAAAACCACACACAAAGACTTCACCTTAATATTCATAGCCAGGCTAACCTGTGAAAGAATTCCTCAGGTCATTACAGAGGAAAAGAGAAAAAGATGTGATTACTTACTGGCAGTATATCAGAGAGTTTGTCTTCTTTGGTGGGTCACGTTTTGAAGGAGCAGTGCTTGCCCCAGATCCGGCTTGGATTGATCAGGCACACAGGAATTTTGCTTTGCCTCCTCTGGCATATGGGGGAGATGTGAAAGACATTGAAGAACTGGGAAAAGTGTAGAGAATGTCTAGAGGACGTTGCCCACCGATTAAACTTTGAAGGGTGCTTTCTGAGTGTCAAAAGCAAAAAAAAAAATTATAATGATTCTCACTTAAATACACCGAAACTCGCAATTCAAAAAATGGATCTCATGGGTAAATAAATCATATTTTATTTACACAGTTGTTATCAAAGCAATCACTATGATCCAGGATCAAAAGGAGCAAGGATGATGTGGGATGACATAATCAATGATACAGCACCTGCCTTTATGAAAGAAGAGGCATTTGAATCGTTTAAAATGAGCTCAGCGTGTGTTTTTAATTATGTTTGTTGACACTTATATTTAGAAGACCCTGGCAGATTTTGACATGCACAGAAATCTAAATAATGTTTTTTTTTATGTCAGAGATAAAATTCCAAGAAGCATCCCTGCATTACAAAGCAAATACAGTATATCATTAATGCATATGTTTGTTACTCTGAAGGAAAACATTTTTCCTGAGAAATGTCTTTTTACCCGCCTTTCTTCATTGGAAGTTTGTTCCTGGAATTAGTCCTCAAAATCTTGGCCCAACATGGCAGATTTTATAACTGCTGCACATTCCTCCTGATGACATCAGATTATGATAACATAACCGTACAGTTCTGCTTCCTAATGATTTTTAGTGTACTGAATTTTACATTGTAAGAACACAAACTGAAGTGTCCAGATACATTATCACCAGTAAGGAAAGCAAACCAGTGCTTAATAGAGAGCTAGAGAGGTAGTAAGGAGGTTTCCACCATTAAACATTAAACTTCTTTCAGATCCTTCTCAGTTCTCAAATTGAGAACTATCAATCAACAACAACAGAACAGGATCGTTGGGAAAACCAATCCTAGTGACCTTGTACAAAACATCCAGCACCACATTCCAGAAATTTCACACATCTGGACAGCCCCAAAGCATATGACACCATGGCCCACAAAAACATGTGGATTAGTGTGGATTATACCCTGTGGATAATTTTAAAATTGATGAATTGATTATTAGGGTTTGTGGATGCAGATAGGAAAGTGTGAAAATATATTATCCCACACTGTTTCCCATTCAAAAAGGAGTCAAATAATCTGATAATCTGATAATCACACTTTTGCTTTTGAAAAAATATCTGTGTTATGGTTTAAGGATTGTGTTAGTGGTTCCACTCGATCACTGGTTCAGATACAACTGTTGCAGGTGGTATTTAACATTGAAAACAGAGATTAAAATACAGAAGAACAATACTGAAATTAAATGTATGCAAACTTTTTTTATAGATTTAATTAGTAACATAGTTTTGTTGATCATTTATTACATATTCAGATCTGTTCTTATCTCATTTCCTAAGAAATGACTCTTTACCAGCCTCCATTTTTCACACTACTTTTTGACTTTTTCAGAAGCACTTGTTTACAAGGAAGCAGTCCTTAAAATTTTAAACTGACATGTCTGTTTTTATAACTGCTGCACATTCCTCCTGATGTTGACAGATTTTCATTTCTGTTATGTAACATTATACTTCTGCTTTGGCGTCTATAAGACTATTATGTTCCATTAGCACATTTTAAACACAATAAAGTCCTGCACATCCACACCCTTTCCCCTCCCACTCTACTGAGAAGGTTAAATAGGGGAAGACGATGCCATGGATTGTTTTGTGGCGTGGTTCGCTGGAACAGATAATATTAAGTTCCTAAGAAGTATCCTTCTTTCACTTTTCAACATCAAGAAAGACTACTTTTTGGTAAGTAACACTAATATATTATTGCTTATATTATTTATATACTGATAAATCTTTGCTCTGTGTTTTGCAACTGTACACTTTAGAGTTTAAAACCAGGTACAAGATTAAACTTTATACTGTAAATCTATATAATAATAATCAGTGTTGGGGAAAGTTACTTTTAAAAGTAACGCATTACAATTTGCGTTACTCCCTGAAAAAGTAACTAATTACGTTACTTTTGTGTTACTTTTTAAATCTGGGCAGGGCTTGCTTCTCTGTTTTTAATATAAAACAATTCTAATGTAAAAACCCTTTTACACCACAAGTGAAATGAATTCACCTCAGGCTGAAAGAAAAGTACATTTAAGCAGGAGATCACTCTTCAGTTATAAAAAAGCACAAATGTTAGTTTATCTAAAGTAATGTTTGCTTATTAGTATGGTTGAATTGCATCATCGAAGGTCAGCAGCAAAGACACTCGTTAATAAAATGGGATTAAATACATAAAGGATATTTGTTTTATTTAACCAATTTTTATTATTGCAGGGTTGCGTCATATTCTTAGTTTGCATTTCACTGTTTTTATTCATTTTGAGGAATACTGAATCTGTTTTTTGTGAGTGAGATGAATTAATGCATGTTCACATTTAGTCTAGAATACAGTAACATCATGTAAGGAGACTTGTCAATCAATAAATGGGAAAAAAAAAAAGTAACTGGCGTTACTTATTTGAAAAAGTAACTCAGATATTTTCTTAGAAATTCAAAAGGAATGCGTTACTTTACTAGTTACTTGAAAAAAATAATATTATTACGTAACTCACGTTACTTGTAATGCGTTACCCCCAACACTGAGAATAATAATAATAATAATTTTTTCCGAGAAGAAGCTTATAAAAGGATAGCTTCGTCTCATAAGTTGCTGCATAAATATCTGCTAGAGGAATGAATGGAAATGTATTTATTTTATCCAAAGAGGTACCCTGTGCACTTTTCTGAATGTGACGGTAAGTAACTAATCACATTTTGTCTACCACTGGATGAAATGACTTGCAAACCCAACTGCACAAGCTGACGCTAGCATTCAAAGTTTTAACCTAACAAAAGAGGATTTTAATATACAATGCTTCTCTGTTTACCTTGAAAGCATTATATCTTTTTCATTGTAACTCATTACCAATGTATTTTTTATAGGCATTTACTAAGCATTTAAGAAGATATCAAGAATGGCAGAAAACAACGAGCCAGTATCCTTCACAGACTTGGCTATTGTTATGAAGTATATAGACCCAAACATGAAATTATCAGATGCTCAAATCTGGATTTCAGAGCTCAAAAAATGTGTTTATGACATGCGGAATCATACCTCGCTAGTGTTCTCTAAGGAAGCACTTTCTTGTGGTTTGCACTGCCCGGGCACTGCAAAGGAAAAAATCCAGGCTGTTATTGACTACGAGGAATCTCATCCTCCACCAGTATCTCCTTACTTTTGTACATCTGTTTATACATCTCCACAACAAATTGTAAACGAATTGCTCGAAGCTATGAAAGGAAATATAGATTACTGGAAAGCAGCTAAATCAAGTGATGATTGTGACATCTCAACACTATCCCCTGATGTGGTACTACTTGCAGCTCAGACTTTCATGTTTCGAAACAAACATTACAATGTTTCTGACGAAGAGGCTCTTCAAACTTTCCACAAGGCCATTGAATATCTAAAAGGGGAGCAGCGTACATCGACTGAGTTCATAAAATGTGACAGCCGTGAGCTTACAGAGATTATCCGATGTGTAAACCAGCATTTCACAGTAGAAAGCATAGACATGATTGGCCTTGAAATAGCTAAAAAAGTGATGGATAGTATAAATCAAGGCACAGAGCCTCCAAAACCAGACGGGTATATTTTTTCATGGGATGTACACCTGCTGTCCGAAGTTGACTGCCTCAGGTTTAACTATTTAGAGAGAAATGAAATATTTAGAAACATGAGTGATGATTACATATTTCCAGAGTGGCAGAGAATGGGACAAAACTGTTACCGCTGGTACATTTTTCGTGCACAGGGTAAATACAGCGGGAGAGACTTTTATGCCATGCAATTAAAAAAGACTATTACAATCGGGGGTATCGGTTATGAATTTAAAGGTGATTTCAGAGCCAGCGAAGATCCTGCCATTCTGAAACGATTTCAAGATGCCAAAATAAATGGGAACTGTACTAATGAATTCCAGGGGACTTCTGCATATAGCTGGAGCAGAGATGGCAAACCTCCTGCTCACCCGTACTTCATTGTGGCTCAACTCTACTGGCCTCATTTCGTGCGTGATTTAAATTACCTGCTGGTACAGAACAAACATCAAGTCACAGATCAAGAGGCACTAACAATGCTTTATGATGAGATACCTACTCTAAAAACACAAAAGGATGAAGAAGAAAATGATCCTACATTTAAAACATACACATGGTTTTTAAACAAACCAGAGAACGCTGTTAATGATTTCCCAGAACTGAAAGATTATTCTGAGGGTCAGACTTTCTCTGATGACTACTTGCGTCCTTCAATAGAACCCCTTCAAACAGATGGCTTTACTTATGAGTGGTCAAGAGAAGAACATGAAACCACACACAAAGACTTCACCTTAATATTCAGAGCAAGACCAACCTGTGAAAGAGTTCCTCAGGTCATTACAGAGGAAAAGAGAATACGATTTGATTACTGGCAGTATGTCAAAGAGTTTGTCTTCTTTGGTGGCTCACATCGTGAAGGAGCAGTGCTTGCCCCAGATCCGACTTGGATTGATCAGGCACACAGGAATGGGGTCGCCATATTTGGCACCATTTTTTTGCCTCCTCTGGCATTTGGGGGAAATGTAAAAGACATGGAAGAACTGGCAAAACCGGAGAACCTACAGAAACTAGTGGACATTGCCCACCGATTAAACTTCGAAGGGTGGTTTCTGAATACCGAAAGCCAAAAAGACTATCGCGAGCCTCTCTTAACTACGCTGAAACTTGCAATTCAAAAAATGGATCTCAGGGGTAAAGAAATGATCTGGTATTTACCCAGTTGTTATCAAAGCTTTGACCCAAAATCGAAAGGAGTAAGGATGACGGGCGATGACAAAATCAACAATACAGCACCTGCCTTTCTCGAGGAAAAGGGAAAGAAGTTGTATTTGAATTTTTATCAGTTGGTTCAGAATGTGTTTTTAAATCAGGCTCCTCTGAATTACCTCATGTTTGTTGATGAACCCTATTGGATAAACACACTAAAACACAGAGAATACTTAGTAGACCCTGGTAAATTTCCATATGCGCAAAACTGTCTTTGGCAGTTCTTTCTAGGTGAAAATGGTCTGGAAAGAAAACCAACAGATCTGTATCCCTGGTATGGAATTGCTAAATATGCAAAACAAAGAAAACGATTAGGCAAAGATTAACTATGCATTTACCCAAGTTGAACTGAAGCAATTCAAGAGTTTTTGACTTTCAAGCCTCTCAACCTTCACCATTAGAGGTCAAAACAACCATTAAAGAAGCGTCAGCTTCTGTCTGATTTACACTTTATGAGATACAGTACATTACCCTGCTTTCTTGATCTTTAGATTTATTTTAATTGTGCTGTGATTGGTTAGTACTCACAGCTTCATTTTAAGTGTTTTATTTTACTGAAATTGTTTAACATGGAAAAAAAAAAAAAAAAAAAAACATTATTCCTGGTCTTTATTACAATGATTTCAAAGCTCATATATACTCTTGCAAGTATAGCTAATTCATGTACACTAGTCTGTGTTGTTTATTTGTTGTATTGTAAGAATCTTAAAAGGATTACTCCACTTCCAGAATGAAAAGTTCCAGATTATTTACTCACCCCATGTCATCCAAGATATTCAAGTTTTTCTTTCTTCAGTCACAAAGAATTTTTTTTGAGGAAAACATTCCAGGATTTTTCTCCATATAGTGGACTTAAGTGGTGCTCAACGGATTTAATGTTAAAAATGCAGTTTCAGTGTAGCTTCAAAGGGCTCTAAACGTTTCCAGCCGCGGCATAAGGGTGTTATCTTGCGAAACGATCGGTTATTTCCTAAAAATAATCAAAATTGGTATAGGTTTTAATCTCAAATGCTCGTTTTGTCTGAATCTGTGATGCGCACTGTGCACTCCAGTTCGAGACAGTTAGGGTATGTCGAAAAACTCCCATCTCATTTTCTCATCCCACTTCAAAATAGTTCTACATCGCTGTTTTACCCTCTTTTTTTGTAAAAGATGTTTGACCCGCTTTGTATGTTCATTTTGTAAACACTGGGTCGGTACTTCTGCAGCGATGTAGGACGATTTTGAAGTTGGATGAGAAAATAACTTGAGAGTTTTTCGACATACCCTAACTTTCTTAAACCGGCGTGCAAAGACTACACATGTGCATTAGCGTTAGAGAAACGTAAACGCGGCCATTTTAGGTTAAAACGTACATAAATTGTACATTTCTTATAGAAAATAACCGATCGTTTCGCTAGATAAGAGCCTTATTCCTCGGCTGGGATCGTTTAGAGCCCTTTGAAGCTGCGCTGAAACTGCATTTTTAACATCCAATTCGTTTATCACCATTGGAGTCCACTATGTAGAGTACAATCCTGGAATGTTTTCCTCATAAAAAATGTAATTTCTTTCCGACTGAAGAAAGAAACAAAGACATGAACATATTGGATAAGGAAATGTTCATTTTGGAAGTGGAGTAATCCTTCAACAAATGTCAGAATGAAAGATGTTCTGTAAAAGGTGTCACACCAATCCTTGAATTTAACAATACGTGTAAAATATCTTGCTACTTAATGTTGATTTTATTGTACATGCTTACGCTATTTAAACATTTATCCTTTTATATAAGTATGAGAATCATATTATAGTCAATATGCATTTGTAGACTAAAAACTAAAATTGGATGCTGTTTTAAATAAAGTGTTTTAATTGTATTAGTCTTGTTTTTATTTCGTTATGATTGAATAGAACATGACAGATAGAAAAATGATGCGTGTATATGTATTTCTAGTATAATGTTTTTCTTCGTTGTGCTTGCGTGAAGTCATGAAAACAAGCTAATGAACAATTAATAAATAATTATTAGGTTTATTGAATTACAAATAATTTAAAACGGGTAAAGTGATCAGTAAATCTGTATGGGCCGCCTGGGAACTGTTAAGATGAAAAAGACACTGTACACAAAATATTCCATATTTCCAAGCACTGTTATAAACGGCTAGAAAAAGATTATTCATCAAAATGCAGCCTGCAGGGTAGTCAAATATTTACATTGATATATTACAGCCAGAAATGACATACACATTCAGTGACATGAAATCCATTCAGTTATAGCCCTCCCATTTCAGTTACAACAATCACATACAACATTTGTGCTTGAAATGACTTCATCATCATCATCATCATCATAACCCATCAAAGAAATGAATATTAGGCACATATCCTAAAATTATTCACAAATTATATACACAGTGTACACACAACGTATTGGCAGTGCTGTTACAGAGCTACAATATTTGGCTTCCATTTATAATCCACGATGATGTTGCATAGGATCGATGACGAAATGATGAAATGGAAGCAATGGTGTAACTAAAACCCTGCAGCGCCACACCAACAGCATTTGACAAGTAAAGAAGGTGAAAACACTGAATAGCCCCATATTATGCTTTCCCATGCAAGGAAACTCACTATCCATCCAAATAATGTTCCTTTAGAGAATCAAAGATAAAATTTTATGTACAAATAAAAGCATCCTTGCATTATAAAGCAGCAAATACAGTATATTATTAATCCAATGACTATGTGGACGTTTCTTACTCTTTCACATTAAATGCAAGATATGTACACGAAAAAGGCCAAAATGGTCAATGAGGTATACTCATACACCAAATTATGAACAATTTCTCACTGTGCTTTTGCCAAGATGTGTTGAGACGGTCTTTAAGCACCAAAGCCTTACAGATGAACTATGCCAGTACAGACCATATGTATTTCACATATATAAAAGCATCGTTTTTCTCCTACGTGTTTGAAAGTAAAACACCCATTTAACTGTATAACAAAAACTTGAATTTCAAAACGTCTGCCGCTCCTTTTATCCGCTTCCTCTTTTCTAAACCACACATATTGTACCTCTGATATGATATGATGACTATGAGGCTGTTTAGGCAAATTCAAAGGACTAATGTGGAGCCCTGTAGTTCAATTACGAACTGTAATAAAATCAGCATTTTTCAGAAGTATAAAACATAGTGCCTTTTTCTTTACAAAATGGACTAAGGCACCAGATTCCATTCAGCACCAAAAACAGAGCGCGATCGAGTGTAAAAAATAGATAGATAGGCTTTGTGCTACAGTAGTAGACTGGAACATGCGATCAGCAGTTAAGGAACGGGTGGTTTCATTAAAAAAAAAAAAAAAAAAAATGCAAGAGGGCAAACAAAAGCACGTCCCAGATGGCAAACGAGGTATTTTTTCCAATCGTCACAATAAATAAGTCCAAAATCATAAGTGTAGCACCATGCTATTTCATCCGTATCCTTATTATGTAAAACATAAAACGATGGTCAGCATCCGATCAAGCTGGTTTTGTAAAGTCACGAGCAAGTCCATCAACACATGGAAAGTCAATGTTCTTTTGAGTGATCAAAGAAAGGTTTCGGCCTCGAGATGTAATTCCTCCGTTTCACCAGTAGAGGGTAAGACAAACGAGCATTGCATTGTGCGCGAAAGTTTCTCCAACAGTTAAGGTGCGGTCACATTTATCGATTTTTTTTGTAGGCGAAATCCATTCATTTCAATAGGAAGTTTCTCCATGCAGATTTCGCGGCTGATTCAGGTTGGTTGGCTCATACATCACTATATTATTGACGACAGACCCCATTTTTTGTCCGTGAAATTTGGCTAATGTGACCGCACTTTTACTTTTGAGGTAAAAATTGGGACAAAGCACTTTCTTCTGATTTTGCTGTTGTAAAATTAAAAAAAAAAAAAAAAAAAAAAATCACACAGGCAATTTACACTAGGCAGCTTGAAGTACCGTTGAGTTTTGGCGTATATATATAGATTTTTTTTTTATATATATCTTTTTATATATGAAGCGTCATTCTTTATTTGGGTTACCAGCACCCGTAGATGTGATGTAATGACTTGATTTTTCTGCCTCAGCTGGCATTAGAGTCAAGGAATTAAATGGCATAACGGATCAGGCTGGATCATAGCGTGGACTCCAGCGAAGAGTCCAGGATATCGTCATGGTGACTGTTGCTATTGGAGTCGCTGTCGTAGCTCTGCGGGCTGGAGCAGCTGGCCGCCTCTTTCAGACGCAGGAGCATGTTCATCTGTTCACACAATGCACAAAAATAACAGTCAGGTCTAATCACATAATATATGTTTACAAAGAAATCATATGTGAAGTATAATGAAATTACTAAATGTAGAATATACAAATTTTTCTGTGTTATTGACTTGTAGGGGTGCATTAAGAGAACGTTTTTGGGATCGCCGTTCAAAAGGTTTTAAGATCTTATGCTCATTAAGGCTGCATTTATTTGATTAAAAATACAGAAAAAAATAGTGAAATATTAGTATGATGTAAAATAACATTTTTCTACTTTAATATACATTAAAATCTAATTTATTCCTGTGATCAAAGCTGAATTTTCAGCATCATTACTCATGTAATTATTCATGTCACATGATCCTTCAGAAATCATTCTAATATGCTGATTTGTTATCAGTGTTGGAAACCGTTGTTATGCTTATTTTCTTTTTTTTTTGGAACCTGTGATAATTTTTTTCAGGTTTCTTTCATGAATAAAGATAAAAGAACAGCATTTATTTAAAATAGAAATCTTTGCTAACAATATACAGTACCGTTTAAAAGTTTGGGGTCAGTAAATTTTTATTCTTTCTTTTTTTGATAAAAAGTGATAGTAAAGACTTATATTGTTAGAAAAGATTTATATTTTGAATAAATGCTGTCCTTTTTAGCTTTTTATTAATACCAAAAATTATTAAAATGATTAATACCAAAAATTAAAAAAATAAAATAAAATTTGCCAGCACAGCTGTTGCCAGCATAGATAATTATAATAATAAATCAGCATATTGGAATGATTTCTGAAGGATCGTGTAACACTTAGACTGGAAAAATAGCTTGTACAAATTCAGCTTTGCATAACAGGAATAAATTATATTTTAAGGTATATTAAAATAGAAACCATTATTTTTTTTTATTGTAATAACATTTCACAATATTACTGTTTTTTCTGTATTTTTGATCAAATAAATGCAGCCTTGATGAGCGTAAGAGACAAAATTCCAGAAATCTCAACATTGATCAATTTTTGTGTCATAAAAATATGGTGTTACTGATAATTTTTATAAATTTAAATAAGTGGAATATTTTAATAATAATAATAATAATAATAATAATAAAGCTGAGACAAAATATAAATATTAGATGAAAAAGGTTACTTAAAAACTTTACCAAAATTACCAAATTTACCAAAACAAAAATTAGAAATGTTGCCTTGACAACTAACTGAAATAAATAAGTTTAAGTTTCAATTCATCAGATTCATGATCTCAACAAGGCATGGTAGAATAAAACAGTTTTTCTACAGACTAATGTAATAAGACTGGAGTTTTCATCTTATGTGAAATCAAAAAATTGACCAATAAGGGTGAATAAATAAGCTGAATAAATAAGCTTGTTATGATATGACAATATTTGGCTGAGACACAACTATTTGAAAATCTGGAATCTCAGGGTGCAAAAAAATCAAAATATTGAGAAAATCGTCTTTAAAGTTGTCCAAAAGTTCTTAACACTGCATATTACTAATCAAAAAGTAAATTTTGATATATTTATGTTGGGAAATTTACAAAATATCTTAATAGAACATGACCTTTACTTAATATCCTAATGATTTTTGGCATAAAAGAAAAATTGCTCATTTTGACCCATATTTTTGGCTATTGCTACAAATATACCCATGCTACTTATGACTGGCAGGGTACCTGCCAACTTTAGGGACAGTGTCATCTACTGGTCATGAGGTATGAAAAATGGCTATTTTTGCTCATAGCTTTTGAAATGTATGGCTACACAAGACTAATGCTGTTATCTTTTTTTGTTTCTCACCAGTGGGTCGGCATCACTGTCACTCTGAGTACTCTGTTTGCTAAGGCCCTCTCTGGAGGCGGAGTATCCATCGAAGCCCACGTCCTCTGGGCGGAGCTGCAGCAAAGCTGGCCAATCAGGGTGCTGATGAGAAGCTGCCCATGGAAAAGTTTCCAGAACCCACAGCGCAGGATCCTCCCATGCAGCTCTGCGACCATATAGCTAAAGAAATGCAAATAAACAGTAAATAAAAGGTCTGTTTCTATAAACTGAGAGAGAAGGATGAAAGAACTATATTACAATGAAATTTAATAATAAAAGATATTAGTGCTTGTGAAAAAAGTAGATTTTACTATAAAAGAGGGCAAATGTTACCTGTAAGCCTTCTCTCACAGCCTCCAGCATGTAGGGGATGATGGAGTAGTTCCACAGGTCAGTGAACCAAACGCGAGAACCGTCCACATCCATTGGACATGACAGGAACAAACGTGGACCTGGATGAAGAGACACAAGACTCAAATTTAACACTTGTGGAGAGAAGTAGTAACACTGGAAAGGGTCTGTTAATATTTGGTTTCAGTATGGTGGTTTATCTCCGTACCAATGGTCACATCAGAGGAGCTGTGGGCCTCCAGGAAGCGGTTGAGGTGGTGCCAGACCTGAGGGATCCAGTCTATGATCTTCACCAGCTCTGGGTTACGTGTTCGGCTGCCGATCTCAGTCTCGATCAGCTTCCTCCTCAGAAAGCGGCCCAGGAAACCTTTTACCGGCTCCATGTGATTAGCACACAGCACCCATCTGGGACAGAAATCACATATTAGCATCTCTCATATGTGACCCTGGACCACAAAACCAGTCATAAGTAGCACGTGTATATTAATAGCAATAGCCAATAATACACTGTATGGGTCAGATTTTTATTTTTTTTTGCCAAAAATCATTAGGATATTAAGTAAAGATCATTTTCCATGAAGATATTTTGTAAATTTCCCACTGTAAATATATCAACATTTAATTTTTGATTAGTAATATGCATTGCTAAGAACTTCAACTTTGGACAACTTGATTTGATGGTTGATTTTCTCAGTATTTTGATTTTGATTTCTTTTTTTTTTTTTTTGTTGCATCCTCAGATTCCAGATTAATAGTTGTATCTCAGCCAAATATTGTCCTATCCTAACAAACCATACATCAATGAAAAGTTTATTTATTCAGCCTTCAGATCAATTAAACAAATGGACCCTTATGACTGGTTTTGTGGTCCATATATCTATATATATATATATATATATATATATGCATAAACATATACATATACATAAACACACACACCATTTCAATTCCACCCCGACCAAAACAAAACAAATAAAATAGAAATATTAATAAATAAAGAAGGGAACTAAAGAGAAAGGAAGTAAAAAAGTAAAAAAAAATAAAAATAAAAAAAACCCTCTGCTGCCAGCATCAGTGCTATGGCGCCACCTTGAGGTCATTTTGTAGCAGTTTCCCCATTAGTATAATTTTAGTGTTAATTCAAGAAAAAGAGCAGTTTTGTACCTGAAGTTATGATGAAGCTGCAGGTTTGGAGCAGAAGATGTCGCCTGACTCATCGTGCCGATAATATACGGGCTGCAAAAACGCAGAGACAAAATAAAACCATTAATCACAGACGCAACTGCTGTGTTCGTGTGTATGTTTTTATTACGCTGACTGTAGTGTGACATATACACATTTTTTTTTAATACAAAGTATACAAATAGATACTAATAGATACAAATTATACAAATAGATTTTGAAAAGCAGTTCCTGTGATGCAAAGCTGAATTTTCAGAATCATTACTCCAGACTTCAGTGTCACATGATCCTTCAGAAATCATTCTAATAGGCTGATTTGCTGCTCAAGAAAAATTTCTTATTATCAATGTTAAAAGCAGTTGTGCTGTCTAATGTTTTTTTTTTGTGGAAAAGCAAAATAGAAATCTTTTGTATCATTAAAAATGTCTCACTTTTGATCAACGTAATGTGTCTCTACTGAATAAAAGTGTTCATTTCTTTTAGAAAAAAATCATACTGACTTCAAACATTTGAAGATGTATTTAAAAAAACATAAAAAGGCAGACTCACCAGCGCTGGTATTTGCAGTTAAGCAGGCCATTGAAGATCTCTCCCAGTGAGCTGATGTGATGAAGGTTGTCCAGAATGAGCACAAGAGGGGCTTCAGTCTCCTGTCCATCAGCGCTGCACTGCTCCACTATATTTGCTAAGTACTGACGCAACTCCTAGCAAATAAATAAAAACATCTTTACTTTTTTTTTTACTGTACAACGATTTCTAGACTTCAGCTCATATCTTGTCAGCTAATCATTTTTCTTAATTTCTAAAGGGAAAAAAATAGCTCTTCCTTGCTCTTTTGACATAAATGTTATGTAAACTAGAGTTTAAATTATGAAAAAAGAGAAAGGAAAAAGGGATCAATTCTCACCTTGCTGGATTTATGGTCGACATTGAAGGTGACGATGTTGCTCTCATTGGGAAGTTTGCCCTCTCGCAGCGCCAGATGCTCTGCCAGTCTGTGGGCCAGGTAGGATTTTCCAGTGCCGCTGGGGCCTGAAAGGATGATCCTGCGATGTTCCTGGAGCAAAGACACGTAGCGCTGGAGCATGGGTTTGGGAATCAACGAATCGAATACCAGAGAATCCTCGGACTGAGAGTTTACACCTGAAATGAGAGAAACACACAAAGTGTTAACAACAACTGAAATGCGGAACCAAAAGGATGATAACAGATAAAACTTTTTGATTGTGTGAACCTTTCAGTGAGATGTTGATGGTGTCATTCTCTCCAACGAGGTATCCACAGGGCAACAGTTCAGGTGTGTCTGCTCCGCTGGACCGGATCACATCTCCAATACGATAACCCTCCACACTGTCTGAACCCAGACCCAGATGACTGACTGGATCAACATGCCTGATGTACTCCTATAGAAAGAAGATCAGTTAATTAAACCCAACCAGTATCCACTAATTTTTAAATATAGGCAGATTTCATAAACGCGAACGGAATCGCGGAATTTGGAATTTACAGTTTAACGCGGAATGTTATGGAATTTGTCAAAGTTTGGATGAGTTAATCAAAAGTGGGTCATTACACTTTTATCAAATCGCGAGATTGACTAATATTTGTAAACACTAAGCCGCAAAACGACGGTTTAAATATGAATTCTGCGTGTCTCTGTCTTAATGAATAGCACAAACGCGCAGTTTTGTTTACTAAGTTACCGATTACCGCGCATGACACTTGCGGTGATATTGACGTCTGCCGTCTCACTAAATGAGGACATAAATACATGAACAACATCTCCAGAACTGCTCTGAGAATTACTTCATGAGCATTTTACCGTTTCATTTAAACAAAAACTATGGTCATATATACACACACAGAAATTTAAGGGTATTCATGGCAACCCGTCAAAATAAATGTTCGGTTTAACATGAAGACATTAATAAAAACCCTATTTTTAAGGAATAATCATATATTTCTTCAATGTTTTAAGTGTAATAGTAAATGCCCTCCCCTTTATTTGCCAAAAAATAAAATTTAATTTTCATTAATTAAAAGATAAATGAAATTAATGTTTATGCCTTCATTTGACAACCAGGCAAATACACAAAATGCAAATACACAAAACAGAATTTCTGAGAAAAATAAACAGTTCACAAGGCTATTGTACGAATAAATAAAACTTTGCATTCAAATAATTAGACATGCTAGAACACAGAATTCGGTAACAATAAAACATTTTATTAGGGCCCTAAACATGTCATGTTAATTCAACTTTTAATAAACTGGTGTTAAATTGTTTAAGTTTCATGATTTTAATTGATTAGACATGCTTTTTGATTAATAAAATTTATTTAACCACTAAAAAGGAGTCCAGAAAAATTAAAACGGAATCCAGCTAAATTAAAATGGAAAAAACGGAATTGAAAAAAAATAAAACAGATTTCATAAAGCCCTATATAGAGTACACAAAAACAACAACAATCAAAATAGTTTAATGAACCACTAATGTTTCTGTATGCAAACTGCTCATCATCAATAGTAAAGTGTATAAATTTACCTTGAACAGGCGGCGTACAACCCCATCAAGAACATCCCACTTGGTTTTTCCACTGACACCAATGCAGCCAATCAGGAAGTCTCGAGTCCTGCAGTCCTGTGGGAGACAGAAGACACATCATTAAAGCAAAACTCTCAAAAGGGGCTTTTTTTAAAATTCTTCTCTAAGAAAGGCGGAAGAACTGACCTCTTTCCATGTGACATCTTCTTGAAGACTGACAACTATTTTCACATGTCTGCTCTCTTTACGAGAGCTTCCATCTCCACCAGTGTCATCCAACAACATGTCTAAAAGAAGGCAGACTAGATCTGTGATGCACTTTCATGATTTTTCCTTGCATGCAGCTACAAAACAAACTTTAGGGAAAAAAAAATAACAAAAAATAACATGCATGCTCATACCGAAGCTGGTGGACTCTGTGAGGTTGAGGCTGTGTTGAGACAGGCCAGGCGTTGGGGTCGGTGTTGGGTTATAGACGGACACTTGAGAAGACGCCCTGCTCCCACTGGCTTGGCTTTCCAACTTAAGACGATCATTTTCTGATTTTAACTTCTCGATCTCCACCTGTCAGACCACCCACATGGTGATAAAACATGTAATCATGCTCTTTTCTACTGTTAGATACTACAAAACACTGTTGCAAAATAAACTAACTGATCCAATAAATCTGATTCGTAGGACTGCAAGAAGGTAACGTAAAGGTCAATCTCACACCTGCATGCGGTTCATAGCCTCCCGCAGCTGGTCCAGCTGGTGGGCGGAGCTTAGGGCTTCCAGCCGAATGTCTGTCAACTTCATCTCCTTCTCTCTCAGCTCATTACGCAGCTGCATCACAGTCTCCGCCTCCCCATCCAGACAGTCTGACAGTCTATATGACAACATACAAGCCAATCGGATGAAAAGAGCACTTAGATATTAACATAACACAATGTCCTGTCCTCCTAAATCCGAATTTCCTAGTAATATCGAACTATAGAACTGTTATATAACACAAAAATACTCACATTGAGCTGGAGTGTGTGTTGCGGAGCAGCAGTGCTGAGGTGCCTGTGCCGTTGTGAGGGAGTTTGGGAGAGGATGGGAGAGAGGAATCCGTCATCTCCTCAATGTCTGAGTGGGACGAGGCTGATTTGGGTGATTTCTTCTTACTGAAGGCCTGTTTAAAGGAGCTCCGCAGCTGCAAAGACAACACAAAACAGAGAGAAGATCATGAAGCTGAGAGTTTCTCAAAAAAATGATAAGGCAGCACTTAAAAATGTGCAGGAGAAGCAGTACAGTGGAGAAAAGGGAGTACAACAGCAAGGGAGAAACAGCATAAAATAAAAAGGCAGGGTTAAGCATCATCCATATCAGCGATTGAAGATAAAGCAGCATTTTTATTTGTTGTTTTATGAATAGTTTTTGATGTGCTGAGCTTTTGAACTTTTATTTTAGTCATTTTGACAGTTATTTTAAACTGTTTACAATACAATTGCATTAATTTTGTAGTTGCAAAACTAATGTTAAAAACAAAATACAATAAAAAACAAAATCCAAATCAAGAAGTTTAAAATAAAAGAAAAAATAAACATTCATCAAGACGCTTAAAATAAAAAAATACAAATAAAAAGTTTATAATTATGTAGTTTAAAATAAAAGTCTAAATAAGTGCATAATCACAAAGTTTATTATCAATAAATGTAAAATCAAAAAATAAAATAAATAAGCTTATAATAAAGTTTACTATAAAAATGCATTCTCTTAAAACAAAGAAGCCCATAATCAAAATGTTTAGAATGTAAAATCAAAATGTAGTTCATATTAAAAAAAAGTTTATAATCAAGAAATGTAAAATCAACTATAAAATAAAACAAATAAAAACAAATAAGATCATTATCAAGAATTTTAAAAGCTGAGAAGTGTTTCACAATCAGAAAGTTTAAAACCAAAAACTTAAAAAGTTGAAAGTTGAAAATGGAGGAATTTCTAATCAAAATATCAAGAACTCATGATCCCATTGACTTACAGGTCAAGGAACATTTTTGCAGTTTTTACTGCAAAAACAAAAATATCATCTTAAAATAAATATCAGCTTAACTGTATAAATAAACATGTAAATAAACAAATTGGCTTACTAATCACTGTAAGACATTATTTCAAATGGGACGGGAAGAAGGGAAAGAAGGGAAACAGGGATCAGAAGGACAGCATCAGGAAGAGATAAACAGCAGGCTGAGGAGCAGTACATCTAAGGGTTAGCTGGGTTAGTGGTGTGATGCGGAGTGAAGCTGGGTTAACCAAAGACAGGTGTGCAGGATTCTCCGAACATACACAATCTTACCTCATACACCTGCCATATGAAGCGACAGCACAGCGAAAAACAGAGAGACACAGAAAAGCACATTCAGCCAAGTGTGTTTGTGTCCTGTACAGGGGTCTGAAGCACAGGCTGCATGACACTAAATCACTGTCAGATCACTGTCTACAATGTCTACCATTAAATCTATGACAAGAGCAACTAAGTTGAGAGAGTTTTGCTAAGCTACATTTCACTTAAAGACCAACACAAACCCCTCAGTGAAACGTCCACCAGTACCAATGCACAAGCAATAACACAAACCAACTGCAGGAATAGGGACCTAGTTAAGCTAAGCTTAAAGGAGAAGTCCACTTCCAGAACAAAAATTTGCAGATAATGTACTCACCCCCTTGTCATCCAAGATGTTCATGTCTTTCTTTCTTCAGTCGATAAGAAATTATGTTTCTTGAGGAAAACATTTCAGGAATTATCTCCATATAATGGATTTCAATGGTGCCCCAAGTTTGAACTTCCAAAATGCAGTTAAAATGCTATTGAAATGCAGCTTCAAATGGCTCTAAACGATCCCAGATGATGAAGAAGGGTCTTATCTAGCAAAACGAGTGGTATTTTTCTACAAAAAATTGACAATTTATATACTTTTTAACCTCAAACGCATGTCTTGTCTAAGTCTGCGTGAACTGTTTTTTTCCGGCCAATACAGTTAGGGTATGTCGAAAAACTCCCATCTCATTTTCTTCCCCAACTTCAAAATCGTCCTCAATCACTGCAGAAGTACCGACCCAGTGTTTACAAACAGAACATGCAAAGTAGATCAAACGGCCTTTACAAAAAAAGGTAAAACAGCAATGTAGAGCGATTTTGACGTTGAAGAAGAAAACAAGACGGGAGTTTTTCAACATACCCTAACTGCATTGACCACATTGAACCGGAAAATAAACAGAGTTCACGCAGAGTTAGACAAGACGAGTGTTTAGAGTTAAAAAGTATATAAATTGTCAATTTGTTTTGAAAATGACTGATCGTTTTGCTAGATAAGACCTTTCTTCATCGTCTGGGATCGTTGAGAGCCATTTGAAGCTGCATTTAAACTGCATTTTGGAAGCTCAAACTTTGGGGCACCATTGAAATCCATTATATGGGGGTAATTCCTGAAATGTTTTCCTCAAGAAACATCATTTCTTATCGACTGAAGAAAGAAAGACATGAACATCTTGGATGACAAGGGGGTGAGTAAATTATCTGTACATTTTTGTTCTGGAAGTAGAGTTCTCCTTTAAGCTAGTTACAGTACCATTCTCCAAAACACTAGATGACCAACTGGACTACCAGGCTAATATGACCTGTTTTTTGCGAATAGAACAGTAATGTACCTACAAAAATAAACTTAAACACAACAAAACTAAATCCAAGAATCATTGTTAACAAGAATAACAACACGAACTGCGATACTAAGCATTTAAAACTCAAACTGTTGGTGTCCACTACTGCTCAAAAGTTTGGGGTCAGTAAGATTTTTTGAAGGAAATGTCATATGCTCAATCAACAGCACAGTAAAATCAGTAATATTGTGAAATATTTTAACAATTTAAATTAACTTTTTTTTTTTTTTAATTAATTCCTGTGATGGAATAGCTGAAAAGCTGAATTTTCAGCATCATTACTCTATCTTCAGAGTCACACGATCCTTCAAAAATCATCTTGGGAACAAAAGAAACTTTTTTATTTTTCATATCATCAATGTTAAAAACAGTTGTGCTGCTTAACATTTTTGCGAAAACCTGATAAATTTATTTCAGGATTTTTTGACAAACAGAAAGTTCAAAGGAAAAGCATCATTTGAATTAGTTTTTTAACATTGTAAATGTCCTGTCACTTTTGATTCATTTAATGCATCCTTGTGGAATAAAATGACTAATTTCTTTCAAACAGAAGCAAGCTGACCCCAACCTTTTGAACAGTAGTGTATAAATCTACAAGGACTACTAAGCAATCAATGTTACACTTGTCCAAATACGACAGGGTGACTTATCATTATTATTTCACATACGTATTCATATTCATATTCGTCATCTGACACGTCACCTCCAGCACAGGTCACCAGCTACAGTCAGCATGATACAGCGAAACAGGAAGTACAATATTAAACTCTATGTGTATGGTAAACTAACTTCCACTACAAAAAGGCAGGTCCTTAATTTTTTTGTTTGTTAGTAGTATTTCTTAATATATAACATTTTAGCAACTTCAGACAAAAACATAAAAGACAAATGTTACACACAAATAAAGGGCAGAATGAAGAAGAAACACACAGGTTCGCAATGGTGAAACATTTCTTTGAAGGGATAGTTTACTTAAAAATAAGATTTCTGCCATTATTTACTCAGCCTCAAGTTGTTCCAAACCTTCTGAGTTTCTTTCTTCTGTTCAACACAAAAGAAGATATTTTGAAGAGTATGGGTAACCAAATAGTTTTCATAATATGGAAAAAAAAGACTATGGAAGGGGACTAGAAACTGTCTTCAGCAGTCCTTCTTTTGCATTCAGCAGAAGAAAGATACTCATACAGGTTTGGAACAACTTGAGGCTGAGTAAATGATGACTGAATTGTCATTTTGGGTGAACTATCCCTTTAAATGTTGATGAGAGTAGTGTGTACTCACCCAGTTCTTCTTCTTCTTCTTGCTGTTGGAGTCGGGGTTGTCCATGTTGGAGCCCAGGCTGGAGTGGCTGGTGGCACTGGTGATGCTGGAGACGCTGTCAGATGAGTGCTGTCTGCGCATGCGCAGGTCTGGCTGCGCTCCGGGGCCTGAACCATTATTACCTGATAAACAGACAGATATTTCAATTCACATCAGTTGTGCCATTTAGTGTTCAAACTGCAAAACTAAACAATACAGTACAACACATCAGCCAATCACAACACAACAATGTCTGAAAAGTATAGAATGCTCAAAATATATGCAGAAAAGTAATTACACATGGTAAAGGAAAAGATAGATGAGAAAATTGGAAATTAAACATCAGAGATTTCAAATATGTGACCCTGGACCACAAAACCAGTCTTAAGTAGCACAGGTATATTTGTAGCAATAGCCAAAAATACATTGTATGGGTCAAAATGATCGATTTTTCTTTTATGCCAAAAATCATTAGGATTTTAAGTAAAGATCATGTTCCATGAAGATATTTTGTAAATTTCCTACTGTAAGTATGTCAAAACTTATTTTTTGATTAGCAATATGCATTGCTATAAGAACTCCATTTGGATAACTTCAAAGGTGATTTTCTCAGTATTTTGATTTTTTTGCACCCTCAGATTGCAGATTTTTAAATAGTTGTATCTCTGACAAATATTGTCCTATCCTAACAAACCATACATCAATGGAAAGTTTGTTTGTGCAGCTTTCAGATCTCAATTACAAAAAGATACCCTTATGACTGGTTTTGTGGTCTAGGGTGACATATGACGTCAAATTGAAAAATTAAAAAACTCTTGATTAATGTTCTTTTCCTCACCTGTGCGTTCACTCTTGCAGGTGAGCTCTGGAGTGTTGATGACGCCGTTGATGGCCGCTTGAGCCACTGCGTTTTGCTTCTTTAGCAGCTCGATGGTTTTCCTCAACTCGTTCAGCTCAGAGTCCTAACACAAATATATATTTAGACAATGCATCTGCAATATCATGCTCTGTTGAAGTTTATTAATGAACAAGTGTGATCAATTCAAATGCAAGCGTGTTGATATTTACTTTCTGCTCTGCGGTCATGGTGAGGCTCTTGAGTCGGATGGTCATGTTGCCCAAACTCTGCTCAAACGCTGCCACCAGGTGGGCCTGAAGAGAAAAACAGGTAAAGTAAGGAAAAAGGGTTCATTCAAGTTCAAAATGATGTTTTTTTTTGCATGCATTCATCACAGCTGAACCATATTGCACTAAAATACACAGTTATTGTGCAATCTGCCTTCAAGGTGGTTAAATTAAATGTCTAAGCAAAGCTTTCTCCTGGAAATGATAAGAACAGTCACAAATGCATTCGTTCAAAGTTGCATGAACTGCATGACCTGGGTGGGAGCTGCATGGTTATTGAAATGTTCAACACAAGCAGCAAAGGTGAAATTTCCATTTATTCCCAAAATTCCATTTCTCTGTTCTAACTTGAATTATTTTGCGTAGTCTTGTAGTATATTAGAATTTAGTCTTGTAAGTTTTATAAATATACAGTGGCCACCAATAGTGTTTTTATTTGCATTTGTGACTTTATATCACACAAAGCGAATTAATATGACCTTTACCTGACAGCTGCAACTTTATTTTTCATAACTGTGACTTTATATCTCACAATTATGGTATATATGCAGTTTTTTCCCTACAATTGACAATTTTATACCTCAAAATAACTACAGCTGCATGAACTGCATGACCCAGGAGCTGCCTGGCTATTGAAATGTTCAACTGAAGCAGCAAAACTTAAACTTACTAAACACTCTTTACCTTAGACGTGCAATCTAAACTTTGGCCCGTATCCCAGACCTGCATGCGGCAACAGAAACTTACTTACCCTTTCGTTACAGTTCACCTTTCTATCTAAATCTAATGTTCCCTATAGGAATGAAAACAATTTCAAACTTATATCTCTCAGCTGTTTCTCCCAAACTGCAATGACAATAAATGGAGACTTTTTCCTCAAGTCAACCTGAATATTTACACATACATTGTTTAAAATTTCAAAAGCGGTCTCAACAATGTTTTAAATTGTGCTTAGATAAAGTTTGAAGTAAAAAGAGATTTTAAATATGAACTCAAACATTTCCTATCAAATTCTTTTCTCATAAGAAAATATGAGAGTCAGAGTTAAAACTTTCAAAGCTAATAGTTTAAAACTATAATAAAGCAACAATTTTCTTTTGGGTCATTGTCTCACCTCACATCCAAGAGGGTCTTGGGAGCTGTCAGTTGTCTTTGTAAAGCCTCCCTGCCTATATTTTTCTTTCTGAGAGGGAGCGTGTTTCTCTGAGCACCCATGGGAAGGGTAGCGGTTCAAAGGGAGCCACTTCAGAGGGCCGTTCCCGTCAGAACAAACATCACTAGAGCTCTTCTGCTGTTCCATAGATAGCTCAGATTCTGATAACTAAACTAGAACGATATATTAAGAAGCAGTGAAGCTCCTCCTAACACTGATAACTGAGACAGACAAAGCAATTAAGCTGCCTGGGGCCTTGACATGTTTTGGCGTCTCAAGGGCCCTGTTGTATTTTTTTTTAACATTCTTTTTCTTTTTATTTGGATATTTCCCACTGTTCTTTAGATGAACACCCACTAAAGTGTGTGTCAAACCAAAACAATGATCTATATACGTCTTACACACATTTTGACATTGTTCTCAAGTTGACAAGTTCATGCTGTGCTACACGTCAGAAACCATTACGCACAAGCTTAAAATGGAAGAAATGACAAACAATGCAGCAAAAATAGAAAATCTTGTTTTAAAACTCCTCTTTTGTTATTATCTCTAAAGAAATCTTGTCTAGTTTGTACTTACAAGACTGGATTCCTTTGCCTTAGGCATAAGATGTATGTCTTTATGATTTACACATGCACATAAAGAGGAAATATCAAAAACACTGAACATGGTCTGTACTCCCCTTTGTCTACAGTCATAAATCATCAAATCAAACACAGCCCATTTCTCTTGGAAATGGCATGGATCTGCTCTGACTTGAATTACTCTGCTTAGTCACACAGTGTATTATAATTTAGTATAATTTTATACACAGTGGCGCTCAACAGTATTTTTCATAATTGTGACTTTATGTCATTAAGTGACTACTTCTATCTCTCAGTTGCATAACTGTGAATATTTCTCATAAATGTTATCATCTCACAGTGATTTTACATCCCCTTCAGAATTATTAAAAATATTAATTATTTTACCAAAATAAGAGGGATCATACAAAATGCATGTTATTTAGTTTAGTACTGACCTGAATAAGACACGACCCTGTTCAACAGTTTACATACGCTTGATTCTTAATAATGTGTTCTTACCTACATGATCTAGAGCTGTTTTTTTGTTTGGTGATAGCTGTTCATGAGTCACTTGTTTGTCTTGAAAAGTTGAACTGCCCGCTGCTCTTCAAAAAAAATCCTTCAGGTCCCACAAATTATTTGGTTTTCCAGCATTTTTGTGTATTTGAACGCCTTCCAACAATGACAGTACGATTTTGAGATCCATCTTTTCACACTGAAGACAACTGAGGGACTCGTATGTAACTATTACAGAAGGTTCAAACACTCACTGATGCTCCAGAAGGAAAAATTAAGCATTAAGAGCAGAGGAGTGAAAACTTTTGTAGCCTACATTTTTCATATTCTTATTATCCAGAAGACAAGATAAGTTAAAATTACCCTGATAATCACTAAACAAACAAAAAAAATCATTCAGGATGTGGATCATTCAGGTAACAACACAGTATTAAGAATCAAGTGTATGTAAACTTTTGAACCAGGGCATTTTTATAAATTCGACTATTATTTTCTCTCATGGAATGTATGTTAACATTTTTTATATGAAATATCTTATTAAGTCAGTACTAAATAAACAATAACAAGCATTTTTGTATGATCCCTCTTATTTTGGTAAAAAAAAAAAAAAAAAAAAAAAAAAAACTTTTTAATGATTCTGAAAGGGGGATGTAAACTTTTGACCTCAACTGTACTTCTCACGATTATATTTTTTTTGATAAATGCGACTTTTATACTATACCTTAAAACGATTACCATTTCTCACAAATGTAATTTTGTATCTCACAGTATGACTTCATATTTCACAGTTGTGATTTTTGTCTAATAATTGTGACTTTTATAGGTCAAAATGTTTTCATTTTATATCTGTCAGTATGACTACACATCTTACAGCTGTGATTTTCTCCTCATAATATTAACTTTTATATCTCAAAATCGCAACTACTTATCACAATTGTATTTTAATCTCACAACTGTTTCTTTTTCTGACAATTTCTCATTAAATTCTGAAAATTCTCAAGTTTGCAGCCATTTCTTGTAACTGTAATTAATTTTACAACTCTCAATATGACTTTATATTTCAAAACATTCACTTTTTTCTCAAAATTGCCACTTTACACCTCAAAATTGTCAAAATTTCTTGCAATAGCTGCTACATTTCACCTCTGACCTGATTTCTTCTGTCTGTTTAAATAAAAACAGTAGTTCTCATAACTGTAATTAATTTTACAACTCTTAATACAACTTTATATTTCAAAATAGTCACTTTTTAATCATAACTGCCACTTTATGCCTCAAAATTGTGACTGTTTCTAGCAATAGCTGCTACATTTCACATTTATAACTGAACATCTCATGCTGTGACCTTTATTTTTAGTAATTGCAACTATATCATATAGTAGAGTGATCTCTAAAAACAGGTTTAATTTTTTAACTTAACAGGTTTAACTGCATGGGTAAGTATATGTCAAGTGTAGGAAAAAGTTTTACAATAGCAAGTATTGCCTAAGACGTAGCGCTATTGTATGGTAAGATAATGACAGATGGAAACTCCAGTGAGGTCATGATCAACGCTGACATTAATCAACTACACAACCCACACAGGCGTCACCAGGATTACAGTAACACTATTTATATAATGCCTCAGGATGACAACTGACACTAGACACAGAATTGGGAATTAATTATGCCCTGTAGATATAATAAAAGAATAAAGAGCCGTTTCAGAACTATGTATCTGTGTCCACCTACATTGGCACTGAGTTGCGTTGTCAGGGCGGACACCTTTTCCTGGGAGGCGTCTAGTTCTCGACGCAGCTTGCGGATCTGGAGAGGAAAAAATGCAGAAGAGAAACGGGTTGAAAAGTGGAAGAAAAAAGCGCAGATGAAAAGAAGAGGAAAAAGAGGCACACACAAGGGATCCAGGTGTGTCGTGGAAAGAGAACTTTGTGATTTGGTATCAAAGGGGGGAAACAGTTCGCAGGTGTATGTACAGAATAGAGGTGTGTTACACAGAGATCACAGAGACGTGCGGCGAAATGAGAGCCGACCGTGAATCCGCCCACAGTTTGTGTTCACAACAGGTCAATGGTGGTGAATAAACACGCTACAGGTGATGGCAGTGCGGTTCACAGGTATGTGGGGGGCCGCGTGCGTGTTGTTTTTGCCAAAAAAGAAAAACATGTCCTCACCTCTGACTGTGATTTCTCCTCCGTCTGTTAAAACAAAAAGACAGTAGTTACTGACATGCTTAAATGGCATATTTGCACAGCTTTTCTTGTTTAACAGTTGAAAAATGAGCTGCTTTCCCTCCTGAGGGTATAAAATGAACACCAGAAATAGCAAAACACACCTGAAAGTGAACAGAACGGTAACCCTCAAGCTCTAGAGAGGGACTTTTCCTTTTCCTGTGATTTATGAGCTCATCGCTACTGGTACACTAGCAGATAAACGGGAAGTTGGAAACATTTGAATATGAACACATCAGTTTGCTGGGAAGTTGGTAACTAGATGATGGGAATCACCCAGAAGCACTGATAACAAACATATACGTTAACAGCTTAATTTAAATACACAAGTGTGAGAGCACTAATAAAAATGCTTCTTTTTAGCAATTTAATACACATTTTACATTTTATTTTACAATATATTATCAGCATAATAATTTGAGTTAAAAAATTATGTTTGTTTATTTACAGTTTCAGTGGGAGAAAGAACATCTGACTTATTGCACAAAAGAAATAAATTGTCAAGTTAGCTTATTTACATAGCAAGCTAGAAATAATGTACAATATTAAATACTTATGATTCATTTTATATCATGAGATTTCATCATTCTGCTATCATGAATCCAGATTTTGAAATCTTTTGGTGAACAAGCACCAAAAGTTGCTGACAAATGAGTGCTCTAGACAACAATAGCACACTAGAATCTTTGTAAGTCGGCTGGCAAACATGCATGTAACGACACCCACTATAATGATTTTCTTTGCCGTTGACACCTGTTCGACAGCTAGACTGACAGTGACATTAAAATAGCAGCATTGTCTGTCCGTCACAGCATCATATGACATGTGGGACAAACCCAGTGGCTTCTAGCTAGTTTCAGTTTTAACAAATCTTGCTTTTGTAAATGTGTTTGATCAAACAGACTCAGCATGGTGGTTATTTTCAATGCAACTCTAATCAGAAGAGCTTTGTTTGAATTCTCTGAGCTTTTGTTGTTTCTGAGACTGAAGATTATCCAGGCCATTATATCTGGCCTTTGATGAACGTTCAGCACTGTGTGGTACAGAATGAATCTGTATTTTCAAAAGCACCACAGAGTATTTCATGTTCGGGTCAAAAAGACACTATGTTTCTGCATGACAGCTGCTACCCACATACACAAACAAACACACCTTACAGCCTCCAACTTCAGACAAATGACTTGAGAATCATTAATACAGATTGCAGAGTCAGTTAGCGAAATCCAACAAGATACACTTTTCAAGTCAGAACAGACCATTAGTTTCTTATTTACTGGCACTTAACTAAGAATGAATGGATTTTAAAGAATAAGAGTGAAACTAAGTTTCCTACCGTGTATCCCCAAGAAGTCACAGCTCTCCCCATAGAGAGAGTCGCCATCATCATGATTTTCCACTCTTTATAATTTAATGAATCTGATCCTTTCTAA